>CM054156.1:52196664-52226664 GCA_028751875.1 Rapana venosa
GTTTGATATATTTTGTCATCCATCCCCACGGGTACACAATGGCTTATTCTTTTGAAAAACGGAAAAGGTTTAACGTGGGCCCAAGATGTGTCTTACCAATGGTGAGATTGTCATGTACCCGACCTATCACCCCATCATTACATTGGCTGCATATATTCCAACTTTGGGGACACATCTGGGAGTTAGAACTACCAATCTTTGCATGACAGTCGGCAGGTACCTCCCAGCTCTTTCCAAGTTTCAACTGTCGTGGGTGCTTTTCCTGTGCACAAGTTAGTAAGCACATGGGTCTGACTGGTTTAGAGTCTTCCGAAAAACCTGACATGCAGTTCGATTTTTGGCCTGAAACTGGGAAGACAGGGCAAGACTGGGAATCGAACCCAAAACCTTATGGTTTACTTGTAAGACAGGTGAATTGGATGTTTAAATCCATTCTGTCACCCTCCATCTATAGACTAGAAGACACACAAACCAAGAAGAAGTACATATAATTGAATTTAGTGCAACAAACTGTTATGCCAAGACGCTAAAGGCCTGGCAAATCAAAAGCAACACATACTGGGATAATAACATGACTCATACAAACAATAGCATGTCATCCCAGAGAACATGGAAGACAAACAGCTAGCCAGTGAATCTCCTCACAATTCGCAGATTGTAAAAACACCACGAACATGACAACCAGATAAGACAGGCCTTACTAACTGGATGAAGCCAACAGGCCAGAAATCTCCTAATAACCAGCAACAATGGTAAGCAACGAAATGTGTTAAAGAAAGAAGGTAGCAAGATAGTTTAGACGTTTATTTATTTTCTATCCATATTTATTTATTTATTTATTCTTTTATTTCGAGGATGATGTAATAATCACCCATTTGCTTTTTCAACATCCAGTCCACGTGTGTATGTAGTTTGGTAAATTTTGTCATTTTTTTCACCACCGACACACAATGGCCTACTCTTTCGAAAAGCGGAACGGGTTTTAACGTGTGCGCAAGATGTTCTGCGTGCGTTCGCACACGGGGCCTTGGTTTATAGTCTCATCCGAAGAACTTTTGGGAAGAGTGACGTCGGCACTGATGTTAATTCCAGAGGAAAAATCCTCTTGATCGAGATTCGAATCCGGGTTAGTAGATCACGAATACATCACTCTAACCACCAGGCTATCCCGTCCCCGTTCACCTGCCTAGCAAGTTTATCATACAGCACCTGGTCTGATTCCCCGCCCTGCTCTACCCTACCCATTTTGAGGAGAAAATCAAACTGAACGCAAAGTCTTTCGGAGGAGACACTGAACTAGTCGTACCCGTGTGTTTACGGACTAGTGCTCGTAAAAACAAACCCAGGACAGTTGATAATCCTGACAAATTTGGTAGATTCAATTTCCAACGGTGTCTCCGATGTCGAATCTGGCTATCTGAAGAGCAGGGATAATGATAGTTGCATACACACAAATCTCACAAGTGGTAGACCCTTTTTTTTTTTTCCTTTTATATCGAGGATAATGGAATAAGCACTCATGTGCTTTTTTACATCTAGTCCCCGCGTGTATGCGGTTTTGTTAATTCTGTCATCTGTTTCCACCGGCACACTATGGCCTACTCTTGCGAACAGTGGAACAGGATTTTACGTATGCGCAAGATGTTATGCGTGCGTTGATAGACTATAAACCGAGGTTCTGTGTGCAAACGCACGCACAACATCTTGCGTACACGTTAAAACCCGTTCCGCTTATTTAAAAAAATAGGCCATTGTGTGCCGGTGGGAACGGATGACAACATTTACAAAACTGCATAGACACGGGGACTGGATGTCAAAGGCATGAGTGATTATTCCATTATCCTCGAAATAACTAAATGAATAAATAAATAATTAATAATAAATAAATAAACAAAAAGGAGAGGTCAATGGAAGTGCGAGAGATTTATATGAAAACCATAATTGAAGAGGAAAGAGCTGAATGAAAAACGCTTCAGTCTGTGGGTTCTTTTGTTGATTTGTGCATAAGCAGAATGAAAACTATTACCAATGAGTGGATGAGACAGGCAGACAGACAGACAGACAACAAACAGGCAGGGGATGACAAGGTTGGAGAGAGAGAGGGGTGGGGTATTTTATTTGTTTTATTTATTTCTTTATCTCAAGGATAATTTAATAAGCAATGTGTGGGTTTCTTTACATCCAGTCCACGTGTGCATGCGGTGTAAATGATGTCATCTGTTTACATCACCACACAATGGCTTTTCTTCGGAAAAAGTGCGGACAGATGTGTGCAAGATGTTCTGGAGAGAGAGAGAGAGAGAGAGAGAGAGAGAGAGAGAGAGAGAGAGAGAGAGAGAGAGAGAGAGAGAGAGAGAGAGAGAGAGAGAGAGATAAAGAGAGGAAAACATATTAAAAACAAAAACTTACAGGAAAAAATTCGCAATAGAAATTAATATCTGCACAGAGATGACATAATCAAGTTAACTGTTTGTAAAGCCCCAACATAAAAACAACAACTTTGTATGGACAGATTATGCCCACATGAGGTGAGTTCTGTGTACTCTTTATTCTTCAGATAATTACATCAGCAGATTTGAAAGAGGGGTCAGTGGAAGTGCAGGCACTCTTGCTACGAGACAATAATGGAAAAACCAGAAGATGAAGACTGGCAGTGAAATGTATTGTGTGTGTGCTGAAGCAGATATTGTCAATAAAAAACATACAGAGAGAGAGAGAGAGAAACAGAGAGACAGAGAGACAGGCAGACAGAGAGAAAGAGAGAGACAGAAAGTGACAGACAGAGAGAGAGAAAGAGAGAAAGAGAGACAGAGAGAGAATTACAAAGACAATTACATCAGTTTATTGTGGTAAACTGTCAAGGCCATCCACAAAAGACCAATGCAAAGGGGATTGGGCACAAACCACACAGCTGTTCAAGTAAGAAAACAAAATTCCCATCACTCAAATGATCCTCATGGCATGGATTTCACACCATGGCTTAACAGCTGCAACAAACACAGAAAATAACGTAATCTACGATAACAATAACTTTCCTGCAGATAAGAAACGATGAACAATGAACAAAATGCACTGCTGTTAGGACTTCATAAGCCATTCAGTCGCGCATCAAGCAAGCTTTAAAAAAATAACATTGTCACAACAGACAAATTCAAATAGAAAATGCTGGAGCAAGCCCATGAGCACTAGGGTCTGTATCTGTACAGCACGTCTTCATACACTTACTTTACACAGCATCAGGAAAATTACCGATACATGCGTTGTTATTTTTTCTTTCGAAAAAGATACATCTTGTACAAAACTACCTGTGATGTGAAAACATGGACATGGAAAACATGTGAGTACAGTTTGTATTTAAAGGTGTAGGGTTTAATCTGTTTCACATGGGAGACAGATAATCAGGGATGAAACAACCAGTCCAGAAACAAACAATCCAGAAACTCAACAACAATGCATGCAATACAATGACCAAGCGCTTTGATTTGTCTTTGCAGGACATATCGCTATATAGCTTCCATTATTATTATTTTTTTTATTTTTATTATTATTATTATTATTATTATTATTATTATTATTATCATCATCATCATCATCATTATCATGACACGGTTTCAACATCACGGAATGCTGCACAACATAACATTCATACTCAGCACAGGGATCACCAAATGATTGTCCCATCACATTGCGTATTCAATGTACCATCTGGAAATCAACATATGACTTGACTTGACTTGACTTGACTTGACTTGTTCATATTGTTTACAGTCGTCAATGGATCAGTGTGATAACCTATGTTCCACTTTCCTGCCACTCTAGGTTTTGTCAAGTGGAGCTGTTAGCAAAGAAATATATATCAGGGGTTTGCTCTTGCCTTCTAATAACAGCCATCTCCTGTTAATGCTACCCAGGTGGCACCACGTGGAGGTAGGCGTAAGAGTTGGAGTCTATAATGCCAAAGCAATTCTTGCGCCCATTTACCAACAAGAGAGAGAGAGAGAGAGAGAGAGAGAGAGAGAGAGAGAGAGAGAGAGAGAGAGAGAGAGAGAGAGAGAGAGAGAGAGAGAGAGAAAGAGAGAGAGAGGGGGGGGAGGGACAATGACAATGACGATGACAACTTTTATTTCGAGGATAATGAATATGCGCTCAAGTGCTTTTTTACATCCAGTCCCCGCCCGTAGGGATACATCTTAATAATAACCCAATACTCATACTCTCACACAGTAGAAACAGAGGGAAATAGCGCTTTCAAAACCAAACAAAGAAAGGTGGGAGAGAGAGAGTGAGAGAGAGAGAGAGTGAGTGAGACAGGAGGGTAGAAAGAGAGAGAGAAAGAGAGAGATAGAGAGGGAGAGATAGAGAGAAAGAGAGAGAGAAAGAGTGAGAGTGAGAGAGGGGGCTATTAAGGGACAGAGAGGGAGATAGAGAGATAGAGAGAGAAAGAAAGAGACAGAAAAAGACAAAGGATAATACAGCTGGAGAGAGACAGAGACAGACAGAGACAGATAGAAAGAGACAGACAGAGATAGAAAGACAGAAAGAGAGGCAGACAGAGAGAGACGAGAGAGATATAGAGAGCGAGAGAGACACAGACAGAGGCAAAGAGAAACAAATGCAAAATACTTATAGAGCGACAAACAGGAAAGAGTGAGGCAAGGCCAATTTCTACAGGGTGCTACGAAAAGAAGTTAAAATCACACAACTGAAATCCCTCATGATTCAGTCAATCACTGTCACAGACACGGTCAATTGTATATTGCCAGTATTTACAAAAGTCACAATAGGGAGAAAACGAATAATAAAACAGGAAAATTAATCACAGCAGCAGCAGCTACATAGAAAAACTGTAATCCAATAAATTGATTGAAAATCCCAACATGAAAATCAGCATGCTGAGTATAGATTGTGTTCAGGTGGGATGACTGGGATGATGGGGGAAATAGACGATGCAAATAACCTTGTGGTTAGAGCATCATGCTGGTGATTGGATAGCCCCGGGATCGAGCCTAGGTTTGGGCCACTACAGAGGAGCCAGCTCAAGGGGATGATCCCTTCAGTTAACATCAGTACTGACTCCACCCCCTAAAGTCCTTCAGGTGAGACTGTAAACGAAAGCACCACGTGCAACCGCTTGCAGAATATCTTGTGCATATTTTAAAACCTGCTTTGATTTTTGGAAGAGTAGACTGTTTGTGCTGATAAGAGCAGACGACATTGTTTTTTAAAGCAGGTCGCTGGTCTCCTGTCTAAACATCATCCAGAAATTCAGAATGAGGTTAACTCAATGGTGGGCAAAAATGGTTGCATACGCAATAATCTCATGATTTATGAACTCCTTCACTCTAGCCAAGGAAGGAAACACACAAGAAAACAAATAGCCCTGAGTCTTCGTTTCTACTCTAGCAGGAAACATACAAACACAGGCTATATCATTGAATGAATATGCAATGACATGTTTACAAACAATCACAAAATATCAACATCAGCGCACATTAAGATGATTACATGAACCCACCCCAAAAGCAGAACATTCTAGATAACATTGTTTATAAAAAACAATAATGAAAGAAAAGAACTCAAAATTTGCAGACAGAAACAAGCCATAGAAAGAATAGGCCCATAGAAACTGGCCTTACTCAAACATTAATCTAAATACTGTGCTTACAAAACCTATAAAAACTA
The DNA here is from genome assembly GCA_028751875.1 of Rapana venosa. Lineage (NCBI taxonomy): Eukaryota > Metazoa > Mollusca > Gastropoda > Neogastropoda > Muricidae > Rapana > Rapana venosa. The sequence continues at coordinate 52,202,347 of CM054156.1, forward strand.
TCTTGATCATGGTGACATTAGTCTCCTTTGATGCTGATTACGTTTGCTCGTCATTCTTCCAAACAGCAGACTGAAAAGCAGGGTCCATGGAAGTGCAACACTCTTGTTCCAAAACCAGAAAAAATGTATTGAGTAGCAGCCCAGATCAGAGTAAGAAAGGCTGAGTGGGGGGTTGTATGGACAAAGAGCAAATGATTATCAGGGCGGGCATGAAACAGACAGAGAAAGACTAACAAACTAGAGAGAGACAGAGGGGGGAGGGAGGGAGGGGGAGAGAGAGGTGGAGAGAGAGATACTAGGGGTGGAAAATTGCATAAGATAGACAGAGGCCAACATAATTCGAAATAGATAGGGAGGGAGAGGAAGAGAAGACTATATATAAGCAAAAATAAAGGTCATAGAGACATAGATAGATACAGAGTGAGATAAATCCACAAGTTGAAGAAGGAACTCCGAAAAGAACCAACTGAAACAAAACCTATAGCTTTATTAATTGAATAAATGATACACCAATACCTCTGTCAATCTCACTGTCACAGTAAAAATCAATCATACTCGAGAGAAAGTGAAAAACACACTAGTGATCAGATCATAAATATCTTAAAAGAAAGGTAAAAAGTAAAGGTAAAGGTGTCCCATAACCTATAAGGTCGTAGGGGAGCGAGGCATCAGAGACCTCACTTCTCTAGCGCTAGCATATTGAGGGTGGCGCCCATCTCCTCTCCCTCGCTGATTTACCTTCCATGACCCTAAAGAGGGCAGGTACCCATTTACAGCTGGGTGAACTGGGTGACTATAATAAAACCAAGGTGCGCAAAGTGTCACCCATCCAAGTGGTAACCATACTTGACGCTGCTTAACGTTGGCTGGGGGGAAGCAAGTGCTCCGACCCCTGAGCTATCCCATCCCCAGAGAGAAAGGTACAGGAGAAAAAGGCACAACAGAAAGTAATATCTGCACAGAGAAGACTTAATCAGGTTAACTGTTTTTATAAAGTCCCAAATCAAAAACAGCTGGGTATGAAGAGATCGTGCCCACATGAGGTGAGTTCTGTGTACTCTTAATGCTTCCGATAATGGCATCAGCAGATTTGAAAGAGGGGTCAGTGGAAGTGCAGGCACTCTTGCTGCAATACCAAAATGGAAAAATCAAAAGCTGAAGAATGGCATTGAAGCGTTTTGTGTGTATGTGTTTGTGTGTGTGCCGAAGTAGATATTGTCAATAAAAACAACATACAGAGACAGACAGACAGGCCAACAGACGGAGACAGAGACATACTGACAGAGACACAGACACAGACACCAAGAGAGATTAAGAGTAAGAGAGAGATGACAGGAAGGGAGATAGAGAGGAAAAAAAAGACAAAGGATAGTAGAGCTGGAGAGAAACAGAGACAGACAGACAGCAGGCATACAGTGACAACGAGAGAGATAGAGAACAAGAGAGACAGATACAGGGGCAAAGAGAAACAAACAGAAAATACATACAGAGCGACAGACAGATAAAGAGTGAGGGAAGTTTAAATTCTACAGGGAGCTGGAAAAGAAGTGAAAATCACACAACTGAAATCCCTCATGATTCAATCAATCACTATGTCACAAACACGTAATTTTTATATTGCCAGTAGTTACACAAATCACAATGAATAATAAAATGAATAATAAAACAGGAAAATTAATCACAGCAGAAGCAGCTTCATAGAAAAGCTGTAATCCAATAAATTGTTTGAAAATCCCAACATGAAAATCAGCATGCTGGGTATAGATTGTGTTCAGGCGGGATGACTGGGATGATGGGGGAAGGGGAGGATGGGAAAAACCTTGTGGTTAGAGCATCATGCTGGTGATTGGATAGCCCCGGGATCGAGCCTGGCTTTGGGCCACTACAGATAAGCCAGCTCAAGGGGATTATCCCCTCAGTTAACATCAGTACTGACTCCACCGCCTAAAGTCCTTCAGGTGAGACTATGAACCAAGGCACCATGTGCAACGGCTTGCAGAATATCTTGTGCATATTTTAAAACCTGTTTTGCTTTTTGGAAGAGTAGACTGTTTGTGCTGATAAGAGCAGACGTCATTGTTTTTTAATGCAGGGCGCTGGTCTCCTGTCTAAACATCATTCAGAAATTCAGAATGAGGTTAACTCAATGGTGGGCAAAAATGGCTGCATACGCAATAATCTCATTATTTATGAACTCCTTCACTCTAGCCAAGGAAGGAAACACACAAGAAAACAAACAGCCATGAGTCTTCGTTTCTACTCTAGCAGGAAACATACAAACACAGGCTATATCATTGAATGAATATGCAATGAAATGTTTAAAAACAATCACAAAATATCAACATCAGCGCACATTAAGATGATTACATGAACCCACCCCAAAAGCAGAACATTCTAGGTAACATTGTTTATAAAAAAAAACCAACAATAACACAAAAAAACGAACTCAACATTTGCCGACAGAAACAAGCCAAAGAAAGAATAACCCCATAGAAAATGGCCTTACTCAAACAACAATCTAAATAATGTGCTTACAAAACCTATAAAAAAAAACCATTCTTCATCATGGTGTCATTGTTCTCCTTTGATACTGATTACGTTTGCTCGTCATTCTTCCAAACAGCAGACTGAAAAGAAGGGTCCATGGAAGTGCAACACTCTTGTTCCAAAACCATAACAAATGTATTGAGTAGCAGCCCAGATCAGAATCAGAATGGCTGAGTGGGGTTTTGTATTAACCAAGAGTAAATGATTATCAGTGCGGGCATGAAACAGACAGAGAAAGACTAACAAACTAGAGAGAGAAAGAGGGGGGAGGGAGGGAGGGGGAGAGAGTGGTGGAGAGAGAGAGAGAGAGAGAGAGAGAGAGATGCTAGGGGTGGAAAATTGCATAAGATAGACAGAGGCCAACATAATTCGAAATAAATAGGGAGGGAGAGGAAGAGAAGACTGTATAGAAGCAAAAGTCAAGGTCAGAGGGACATAGACACAGAGTGAAATAAATTCAAAAGTTGACGAAAGGAACTCCGAAAACATCCGACTAAAACAAAACCTAAAGCTTTAGTAATTGAATAAATGATACACCAATACCTCTGTCAATCTCACTGTCACAGTAAAAATCAATCATACTCGAGAGAAAGTGAAAAACACACTAGTGATCAGATCATAAATATCTTAAAAGAAAGGTAAAAAGTAAAGGTAAAGGTGTCCCATAACCTATAAGGTCGTAGGGGAGCGAGGCATCAGAGACCATAACTTCTCTAGGGGCCAGCATACTGAGGGCAGCGCCCATCTCCTCTCCCTCGCTGCTTTACCTTCCCTGCCCTAAAGAGGGCAGGTACCCATTTACAGCTGGGTGAACTGGGTGACTGTAATAAAACCAAGGTGCGCAAAGTGCCATCCATCCAAGTGGTAACCATGCTTGACGCTGTTTAACGTTGGCTGGGGGAGAGCAAGTGCTCCGACCTCTGAGCTATCCCGTCCCGAGAAAGAAAGGTACAGAAGAAAAAGGCACAACAGAAAGTAATATCTGCACAGAGAAGACTTAATCAGGTTAACTGTTTTTATAAAGTCCCAAATCAAAAACAGCTGGGTATGGACAGATCGTGCCCACATGAGGGGAGTTCTGTGTACTCTTTATTCTTCAGATAATGGCATCAGCAGATTTGAAAGAGGGGTCAGTGGAAGTGCAGGCACTCTTGCTGCAAGACCAAAATGGAAAAAACAGAAGCTGAAGAATGGCATTGAAGTGTTTTGTGTGTGCGCTGAAGTAGATATAAAGAAAGACAGAGAGACAGAGACAGACAAACAGGCAGACACAGACACATACATAGATTAAGAGAGAGAGAGAGAGAGAGAGAGAGAAGAGAGAAGAGAGAGAGAGAGAGAGAGAGAGAGAGAGAGAGGACAGGAAGTGAGAGACAGAGAAAAAAACCAGGACACAGGATAATAGAGCTGGAAAGAGAGACAGGTACACAGAGAGAGACAAAGAGAGAGATAGAGAACAAGAGAGACAGATACAGAGGCAAAGAGAAACAAACAGAAAGTACAGACAGAGCGACAGACAGATAAGGAGTGAGGGAGGTGCACATTCTACAGGGATCCGGAATAGAAGTGAAAATAACACAAATGAAATATCTCATGATTCAATGAATCACTCTGTCACAGACACGGTCATTTTTTATATTGCCAGTAGTTACACAAATCACAATGAATAACAACATGAATAATAAAACTGGAAAATTAATTACAGCAGCAGCAGCTACATAGAAAAACTTTAATCAAATAAACTGTTTGAAAATCCCAACATGAAAATCAGCATGCTGGGTGTAGATTGTGTTCAGGTGGGATGACTGGGATGATGGGGTAAGGGGAGGATGGGAATAACCTTGTGGTTAGAGCATCATGCTGGTGATTGGACAGCCCCGGGATCGAGCCTGGGTTTGAGCCTTCACCGAAAAGGCAGCTCAAGGGGATTTTCCCCTCAGTTAACACCAGTACTGACTCCAACCCCTAAAGTCCTTCAGGTGAGACTATGAACCAAAGCACCATGTGCAACCCCTTGCAGAATATCGTGTGCATATTTTAAAACCTGTTTTGCTTTTTAGAAGAGTAGACTGTTTGTGCTGATAACAGCAGACGACATTGTTTTTTTAAATGCAGGGCGCTGGTCTCCTGTCTAAACATCATCCAGAAATTCAGAATGAGGTTAACTCAATGGTGGGCAAAAATGGCTGCATACGCAATAATCTCACGATTTATGAACTCCTTCACTCTAGCCAAGGAAGGAAACACACAAGAAAACAAACAGCCCTGAGTCTTCGTTTCTACTCTAGCAGGAAGCATACAACACAGGCTATATCATTGAATGAATATGCAATGACATGTTTACAAACAATCACAAAATATCAACATCAGCGCACATTAAGATGATTACATGAACCCACCCCAAAAGCAGAACATTCTAGGTAACATTGTTTATAAAAAAAAACCAACAATAACACAAAAAAACGAACTCAACATTTGCCGACAGAAACAAGCCAAAGAAAGAATAACCCCATAGAAAATGGCCTTACTCAAACAACAATCTAAATAATGTGCTTACAAAACCTATAAAAAAAACCCAATCATCATCATGGTGTCATTGTTCTCCTTTGATACTGATTACGTTTGCTCGTCATTCTTCCAAACAGCAGACTGAAAAGAAGGGTCCATGGAAGTGCAACACTCTTGTTCCAAAACCATAACAAATGTATTGAGTAGCAGCCCAGATCAGAATCAGAATGGCTGAGTGGGGTTTTGTATTAACCAAGAGTAAATGATTATCAGTGCGGGCATGAAACAGACAGAGAAAGACTAACAAACTAGAGAGAGAAAGAGGGGGAGGGAGGGAGGGGGAGAGAGTGGTGGAGAGAGAGAGAGAGAGAGAGAGAGAGAGAGAGAGAGAGAGAGAGAGAGAGATGCTAGGGGTGGAAAATTGCATAAGATAGACAGAGGCCAACATAATTCGAAATAAATAGGGAGGGAGAGGAAGAGAAGACTATATAGAAGCAAAAGTCAAGGTCAGAGGGACATAGACACAGAGTGAAATAAATTCAAAAGTTGAAGAAAGGAACTCCGAAAACATCCGACTAAAACAAAACCTAAAGCTTTAGTAATTGAATAAATGATACACCAATACCTCTGTCAATCTCACTGTCACAGTAAAAATCAATCATACTCGAGAGAAAGTGAAAAACACACTAGTGATCAGATCATAAATATCTTAAAAGAAAGGTAAAAAGTAAAGGTAAAGGTGTCCCATAACCTATAAGGTCGTAGGGGAGCGAGGCATCAGAGACCATAACTTCTCTAAGGGCCAGCATACTGAGGGCGGAGCCCATCTCCTCTCCCTCGCTGCTTTACCTTCCCTGCCCTAAAGAGGGCAGGTACCCATTTACAGCTGGGTGAACTGGGTGACTGTAATAAAACCAAGGTGCGCAAAGTGCCATCCATCCAAGTGGTAACCATGCTTGACGCTGTTTAACGTTGGCTGGGGGAGAGCAAGTGCTCCGACCTCTGAGCTATCCCGTCCCGAGAAAGAAAGGTACAGAAGAAAAAGGCACAACAGAAAGTAATATCTGCACAGAGAAGACTTAATCAGGTTAACTGTTTTTATTAAGTCCCAAATCAAAAACAGCTGGGTATGGACAGATCGTGCCCACATGAGGGGAGTTCTGTGTACTCTTTATCCTTCAGATAATGGCATCAGCAGATTTGAAAGAGGGGTCAGTGGAAGTGCAGGCACTCTTGCTGCAAGACCAAAATGGAAAAACCAGAAGCTGAAGAATGGCATTGAAGCGTTTTTTGTGTGTGTTTGTGTGTGTGTGTGCCGAAGTAGATATTGTCAATAAAAAACATACAGAGAGAGACACACAGGCCAACAGACGGAGACAGAGACAGACATACTGACAGAGTCACAGACACAGACACAGAGAGAGATTAAGAGTAAGAGAGAGATGACAGTAAGGGAGAGAGAGAAAAAAAGACAAAGGATAGTAGAGCTTGAGAGAGACAGAGACAGACAGACAGACAGCAGGCATACAGTGACAACGAGAGAGATAGAGAACAAGAGAGACAGATACAGAGGCAAAGAGAAACAAACAGAAAATACAGACAGAGCGACAGACAGATAAAGAATGGGGGGAAGTTCACATTCTACAGGGATCCGGAAAAGAAGTTAAAATCACACAATTGAAATCTCTCATGATTCAATCAATCACTCTGTCACAAACACGGTCATTTTTATTCTGCCAGTAGATACACAAATCACAATGAATAATAAAATGAATAATAAAACTTGAAAATTAATTACAGCAGAAGCAGCTACATAGAAAAACTGTAATCCAATAAACTGTTTGAAAATCCAAACATGAAAATCAGCATGCTGGGTATAGATTGTGTTCAGGTGGGATGACTGGGATGATGGGGGAAATAGACGATGCGAATGACCTTGTGGTTAGAGGCACCATGCTGGTGATTGGATAGCCCCGGGATCGAGCCTGGGTTTGGGCCACTACAGAGAAGAAGGGGATTATCCCCTCAGTTAACATCAGTACTGACTCCACCGCCTAAAGTCCTTCAGGTGAGACTTTAAACCAAAGCATCATGTGCAACCGCTTGCAGAATATCTTGTGCATATTGTAAAATCTGTTTTGCTTTTTGGAAGAGTAGACTGTTTGTGCTGATAAGAGCAGATGACATTGTTTTTAAATGCAGGGCGCTGGTCTCCTGTCTAAACATCATCCAGAAATTCAGAATGAGGTTAACTCAATGGTGGGCAAAAATGGCTGCATACGCGATAATCTCACGATTTATGACCTCCTTAACTCTAGCCAAGCAAGGAAACACAAAAGAAAACAAATAGCCCTGAGTCTTCGTTTCTACTCTAGCAGGAAGCATACAAACACAGGCTATATCATTCAATAAATATGCAATGACATGTTTGCAAACAATCCCAAAATATCAACATCAGCGCAAATTAAGATGATTACATGAACCCACCCCAAAAGCAGAACATTCTAGATAACATTGTTTACCAAAAACAATAAGAATAAAAAGAACTCAAAATTTGCAGACAGAAACAAGCCATAGAAAGAATAGCCCCATAGAAACTGGCCTTACTCAAACAACAACCTAAATAATGTGCTTACAAAACCTATAAAAAGAATCTTGATCATGGTGACATTGTTCCCCTTTGATGCTGATTACGTTTGCTCGTCATTCTTCCAAACAGCAGACTGAAAAGAAGGGTCCATGGAAGTGCAACACTCTTGTTCCAAAACCATAACAAATGTATCGAGTAGCAGCCCAGATCAGAATAAGAATGGCTGAGTGGGGTTTTGTATTAACCAAGAGTAAATGATTATCAGTGCGGGCATGAAACAGACAGAGAAAGACTAACAAACTAGAGAGAGAAAGAGGGGGGAGGGAGGGAGGGGGAGAGAGTGGTGGAGAGAGAGAGACACAGAGAGAGAGAGAGAGAGAGGAGAGAGAGAGAGAGAGAGAGAGAGAGAGAGGATGCTAGGGGTGGAAAATTGCATAAGATAGACAGAGGCCAACATAATTCGAAATAAATAGGGAGGGAGAGGAAGAGAAGACTATATAGAAGCAAAAGTCAAGGTCAGAGGGACATAGACACAGAGTGAAATAAATTCAAAAGTTGAAGAAAGGAACTCCGAAAACATCCGACTAAAACAAAACCTAAAGCTTTAGTAATTGAATAAATGATACACCAATACCTCTGTCAATCTCACTGTCACAGTAAAAATCAATCATACTCGAGAGAAAGTAAAAAACACACTAGTGATCAGATCATAAATATCTTAAAAGAAAGGTAAAAAGTAAAAGTAAAGGTGTCCCATAACCTATAAGGTCGTAGGGGAGCAAGGCATCAGAGACCTCAACTTCTCTAGGGGCCAGCATACTGAGGGCGGAGCCCATCTCCTCTCCCTCGCTGCTTTACCTTCCCTGCCCTAAAGAGGGCAGGTACCCATTCACAGCTGGGTGAACTGGGTGACTGTAATAAAACCAAGGTGCGCAAAGTGCCATCCATCCAAGTGGTAACCATGCTTGACGCTGTTTAACGTTGGCTGGGGGAGAGCAAGTGCTCCGACCTCTGAGCTATCCCGTCCCAAGAAAGAAAGGTACAGAAGAAAAAGGCACAACAGAAAGTAATATCTGCACAGAGAAGACTTAATCAGGTTAACTGTTTTTATTAAGTCCCAAATCAAAAACAGCTGGGTATGGACAGATCGTGCCCACATGAGGGGAGTTCTGTGTACTCTTTATTCTTCAGATAATGGCATCAGCAGATTTGAAAGAGGGGTCAGTGGAAGTGCAGGCACTCTTGCTGCAAGACCAAAATGGAAAAATCAGAAGCTGAAGAATGGCATTGAAGCGTTTTGTGTGTGTGTGTGTGTGCCGAAGTAGATATTGTCAATAAAAACAACATACAGAGACAGACAGACAGGCCAACAGACGGAGACAGAGACATACTGACAGAGACACAGACACAGACACCGAGAGAGATTAAGAGTAAGAGAGAGATGACAGGAAGGGAGATAGAGAGGAAAAAAAAGACAAAGGATAGTAGAGCTGGAGAGAAACAGAGACAGACAGACAGACAGCAGGCATACAGTGACAACGAGAGAGATAGAGAACAAGAAAGACAGATACAGAGGCAAAGAGAAACAAACAGAAAATACAGACAGAGCGACAGACAGATAAAGAGTGATGGAAGTTTAAATTCTACAGGGAGCTGGAAAAGAAGTGAAAATCACACAACTGAAATCCCTCATGATTCAATCAATCACTATGTCACAAACACGTAATTTTTATATTGCCAGTAGTTACACAAATCACAATGAATAATAAAATGAATAATAAAACAGGAAAATTAATCACAGCAGAAGCAGCTTCATAGAAAAACTGTAATCCAATAAACTGTTTGAAAAGCCAAACATGAAAATCCGCATGCTGGGTATAGATTGTGTTCAGGCGGGATGACTGGGATGATGGGGGAAGGGGAGGATGGGGATAACCTTGTGGTTAGAGCATCATGCTGGTGATTGGACAGCCCCGCGATCGAGCCTGGGTTTGAGCTACTACCGAGAAGCCAGCTCAAGGGATTTACCCTCAGTTAACATCAGTACTGACTCCACCCCCTAAAGGCGTGCAGGTGAGACTATAAACCAAAGCACCATGTGCAAACGCTTCCAGAACATCTTGTGCATATTCTAAAATCTGTTTTGCTTTTTGGAATATTAGACAGCTTGCACATAAGAGCAGATGACAAAAATATGTTTTATTTTATAAAACGCATGTGCACTGGTCTCCTGCCTAAACGTCATGGGAAATTCAGAATGAGGTTAAGTTAATGGTGGGAAAAAACGGTTGCATTCACAACGATCTCACGATTAATGAACTCCTTAATCCTAGCCAAGGAAGGAAACACACACAACACAAAACAAACAGCCCTGAGTCCTCTTTTCTACTCAAGCAGGAACAAATACACAAAAATTCATATGCAATTAAATTTTTACAAGCAATCAAACAATATCAAATTCAGCGCACATTGACATGATTACATGAACTCACTGTAAAGCAGAACATTCTAGGTAACATTATTAAACAAATCAATATTAAAAAGCCGACCTCAATATCTGCGAATAGAAAAAAGCCACAGAAGAACAGCCCCATAAAAATGACCTTACTCAAACAACAGTCATAACAATGTGCTGACAAAACCACACAAACAATCGTGATGATGGTGGCATTGTTCTCCTCTGGCCCTGATTACATTTGCTCTTCATTCTGTTAACAGCAGATTGAAAAGGAGGGTCTATAGAAGTGCAGCACTCTTGTTCCGAACCCAACATTGAAGAGTCCAGATCTGAATAAGAATTATTGCTGAGTGAGTTTTTTGTATGAGCAACGAGCACATTATTATCATTAGGGGGATGAAACAGACAGACAGAGACAGACTGAAAAATAGAGAGAGAAATTGGATGAACAAATAAATGAACACTGTTTATTTTTCTAGGGCTACAGATAACATTCACATTCTTTTTTGTATTCATCCCTTGCCCTGATTAGTGACTATCGAAACGTGAACAAAAACAAATGTTAAAAAGCCATACCAAAAAAGCAAAACAAAGAAATAAACAAGCAAACAAAAGACCCAAAATCAAATCAAACAAAACATAAAAGAATAATAGAAACTACCCCTCCCCCCACCCCACAAGAGAAAAGAGAGAGAAGAAGGAGAGAGGAGAGAGAGAGAGAGAGAGAGAGAGAAGAGAGAGAGAGAGAGAAGAGAGAGAGAGAGAGAGAGAGAGAGAGAGAGAGAGAGAGAGAGAGAGAGAGAACTTTGAAATCTTTGAAAACGTTTTTTATTCAAAGAGGGTAACAAAATAAGCAGCAGTTGCTTTTTTGCATCCAGCCCTCTGGCAAAAACAAACAAACATAGCAAAACAACAAGAAGAAAAAACCAAAACAAATGAGAGCGAGAGAGATAGACAGACAGATTGACATAGAGAGGGATGCTGGAGGTAGAAGAATTGAGGAAGACATCAGGCAGAGTCTAGCAGAAGTGGAAATAGAGAGGGAAAGAGGAAGAAGGGAAGAATACACAGAAGCAGAAATCAAAGACAGAGAGACATAGACATAAGGTGAGAGATTTTCAGAACTTAAAGAAAGGAACTGAGAAAACAACCTAGAGTAATACAAATTCACAGTTCTGATAATTGAATCAATCATACTCTGATAGTTCCTTCAATCTCACTGTTACATTAAAATCATTTCTTATACTCGAGGAAAAGAAAACTAATCACACTGATGAGAAAAGGAAAAGCAAAAAAGGAAAAGAAGAAAAGTTACAGGAGAAAACTGCTCAACAGGCTTTAATATCTGCACAGAGAAGACTTAATCAAGTTAACTGGGTTTTATAAAATGCCCAATATAAAACAGCTGGGTATGGACAGACTGCACCCGCATGAGGTGAGTTCTGTGTACTCTTTATTCTTCAGATAATGGCATCAGCAGATTTGAAAGAGGGGTCAGTGGAAGTGCAGGCACTCTTGCTGCAAGACCAAAATGGAAAAACCAGAAGATGAAGAATGGCAGTGAAGTAGTGTGTGTGTGTGTGTGTGTGTGTGTGTGTGTGTGTGTGTGTGTGTGTGTGTGTGTGTGTGTGTGTGTGTGTGTGTGTGTGTGTGGTGTGCTGAAGTGGATATTATTAATAAGCTAAACACAGAGGAGAGGAGAGAGAGAGAGAGAGAGAGAGAGAGAGAAGAGAGAGAGAGAGAGAGAGAGAGAGAGAGAGAAAGAGAAGAGAGAGAGAGAGAGAGAGAGAGAGAGAGAGAGAAAGAGAGAGAGAAGAGAAAAGAGAGACAGACAGACAGACAGAAAGACAAACAGACAGACAGAGACAGAGATAGATAGACAGACAGACAAACTAGGGGACAGACAGACAGACAGATATAGGGGCAAGGCAGGTGATGAGGGAGGTTGAGGCAGATACAGAGACAGAAAAACAGAGAAACAGACAGACAGGCAAACAGACAGAGTTGGATTATACAGATGTAAAGAGACAGTTAACATCGTATTGATTGCATTCCCCGAAGGGTCCTTTGGATGAGATTATATACATTGAGGCCCCATGTGCAGCAAATGCACCCAGGTGTCTTTCGAGATTATGATACGTATCGAATCTGTTTGTCAGTATTGTAATTGCCCTTCATGGGATGACTAGAGTGTGCTTGACTTGAATTTGGTTTTGACTTGACATCTTGTGCACACGCGAAAGACCATTCTGCCTTTTTGGAAGAGTAGACTGTTTGTGCCAGTAGGAACATATGACAACAAGATATCTTGAACACGCACGAACACTGGTGTCATGTTTTGACACCATCCCCAAAGTCAGAATGAAACTAACTGAATGGTTGGCAGAAATGGTTGCATATGCAAAAATATCATAATTTTTAACCTGGCAGTTAAAGCCGTGAACTAAAAAACCACTAAAAGCATAGTTCAAACAGACAGACAGACAGAGACAGAGAGAGACAGACACAGAAACAGAGACAGACAGACAGATAGAGGGGCAAGGAAGAGGATGAGGGAGGTTGAGGCAGATACAGAGACACAAGGGGGACGGGATAGCCTAGTGGTTAGAAAATTGCGCTCGCAATCTGACGACCCAAGTTCGAATCTCGTTCAAGGGGACGTTTTCCCCTGGAGTTAACATCAGTGCAGACTCCACTCTCCTCAAAAGTCTTTCGGATGAGACTATAAACCGAGGCCCCGTGTGCGAACGCACGCAAAACATCTTGCGCACACGTTAAATCCTGTTCCGCTCTTTGGAAGAGTAGGCCATTGTGTGCCGGTGGGAATGGATGACAACATTTACAAAACCGCATACACACAGGGACTGAATGTAAAAAAGTACATAAATGCTTAATCCATTATCCTCGATATAAAAGAATAAATAATTAAATAAGATAAATAAATTCCACTCTTCTTCTAAAGCAGGAAAAATACTCAGAAAGAGGTATACAAAATTGAATTTAAACGCAATTAAATGTTTACAAGCAATAAAAAAAAAACCAACAAAATCAACGTACATTGAGATGATTCCATGAATCTTACCGCAAAAAAACAAAAAAGTATGGGGAACATCATTTTGTTTTTAATCAATAAAAAACCAAAAAATCCGAACTCAAAATGTGCAAACAGAAATACGCCACAAAAAGAATAACTGGTAGAATAAGAAGAACAAAAAGGAAAAGCAGAGTACTTTCCACACAAACACACACACCACACACACACACACACACACACACACACACACACACACACACACACACACCAACACACACACATTTTTCCTTTTATTTCGAGGATAATGAGAGAGACAGAGACAGAGCAATAGAGAGAGACAGAGACATAGACAGAGACTTAGACAGAGACAGACAGACTGTTTCAGAGACAGAGAAAGAGACAGACGAACAGATTGACACACAGAGAGACAGACAGACAGACAGAGAGACTGGTTAACTGACAGAGAAAGAGAAACAGACAGACAGACAGACGAGTAGGCTATTGTGTACGTTTGGGAAAGGATGACAGCATTCACAAAAATGCATACACACGTGGAGTGGATGTAATAATTATATATAAAAAAAAGCACATGAGTGCTCATTCCATTATTCTCGATAGAAAAGAAACAATAATGAATAAATAAAATAAACAAATAAATAAATGCAATTCATAAAAAGATAAAGATGACAGACAGACAGATAAAAAGTCAGCAATTATAATAAAGAAGGTATGATTCAGTGCTTGTAATGTTATCAAAGCTACAGGCAAGCACGCAAGCATAGCGCCATCTCTTTCTCTGACTGTCAGTCATACTCACACAGCATAGTCCAGCACACTAATCATAATAATTATTATTATTATTATTGGTTTATTATTATTATTATTATTATTATTATTTATTATTATTATCATTATAAATATGACAACAATAACAACTGCAATAATAATAATAATAATTTATATAGCGTTATATCTTGTAAAAACAAATCAAAGTGCTTGCGTTCAACATATCCGTACACATACAACCGATAACAACACTATTTACAAATTCAAATGTACATACACACACACGTACGCACACGCGCGCGCACACACACACACACACACAAAATACAGGTGTTAGGTTTTGTGTTTCAGAGCAAGCGAGGGGGTATCAGAATGGGGTGGATGGAGAGGGTGTATAAACAGAAGATTGCTGGGGTGAATGTCAATATTGTTTTCGTTGTTTATCTTTAACAAGCTTAATGTTGTTGTGCATCTTAAGCAAGCTTAAAACAGACAGACGTGTGGTAATGTAATAAAGCAGTCTCAAGGCCTAGCTTCTGGATATCTGCCTTGCAAGTCAGTTTACGACGTTCCGGTAATTTACTCTGTCGAGTTTAAATGGACCGTGTTTGGTATAGTTTTTGAAAACAACACTGTAATGTCCGTGAATAAAAAAAATAATATGTAAGATATATGATGTTGGAAAAAGAAAAAAAGAAATGCTTTTAAAGGATAAAAAACACAAGAATCATGTTTTAAGACACAGAGAGAGTGAGACTGAGAGACACAGAGAGAGAGGGAGAGACAGAGAGAGAGAGAGAGAGAGAGAGAGAGAGAGAGAGAGAGAGAGAGAGAGAGAGAGAGAGAGAGAGAGAGAGAGAGAGAGAGAGAGAGAGAGAATGTTTTTCATACTACACCTCACTTAACGCGTTAGAAGCATTCCATCAATCACCTAGTGCACACATATACAATTTCTGAGAGGAGCCTTCAGATTTATTTTTGTTATACATTCTGCCCTTTAAAAGGTATGTGTGTATCTGTGTGTGCATGGGTGCATGCGTGTGTGTGTGGCGGTGGGGTGGTGGATCTCATTTTACGATGCTGAAAATGTAATAGTAAACACAAAAGGGGTGGGGAATGGATCAAGGAGGGGAGTTGAGGGTGGAATCAAACATTAAGAATGCTAGCAGACACTACACAACACAATTACCTTTAAAACAGTT
The DNA here is from genome assembly GCA_028751875.1 of Rapana venosa. NCBI lineage: Eukaryota > Metazoa > Mollusca > Gastropoda > Neogastropoda > Muricidae > Rapana > Rapana venosa. The sequence continues at coordinate 52,217,472 of CM054156.1, forward strand.
TTTTAATTTCTATCAGCTTGCCAGTGTGTGTGAGTGGGGGGGGGGGGGGGGGGGGTGGCAGCTTGTGTGCATGCACGTACGCCTGCGTAATTGTCTGTGTGTGTATGCGCGTGAGTGCGCTCTATTTCAAGACTACATTTTCGTACCTATTTTTCAATCCTGTTAACTTTTATTTTGTTTATTACAAAGAAAGCCCATGCAATACACAGTGACATTTTGTTCACACAATTCAACGTGGTGTTGTTGTTTTCTGTACTATTTACGCACACCCAGTCATGCCTTGAGGGGGAAAAAAGACGACAACGTCATTGCTTCTACACAATATTGTTCCTGGCTCCAACTTTCTCATTCAAACTATCCATTTTCTTTTTACTAGTCCATTAGTTTGGAGTTACGTGGCAAAATGGCCAACCTTCCTCCTTTAAGCTTTCCGGCGTGTTCCAAAACTGGAACTAACTTGCATCTTGCCCTGCTCCCTAAGGACAGACTTGTCCTTTGTTGTTTCCTTCTTTCTCCCCTTCTCTTTGCTTCTGTCTTTGTCTCCTTCACTCGTTCATCTCTTTTCTCTGTGGCTTCTTCCCTCATCTTTTTTTCTTAAAAACGTCGTGTCTTTTCCCCTTGCGATTTTCATCTGAATTGATCGTCCTGGGCTAAAGGCTTTGCCGTTTAATGATATAGCCAGAAGGTCAAGGACTATATTAAAATGTTCTTGTGAATTTTATTTGTATTGTATTTTTTTTTCTTTTATATCGAGGATGACGGAATAAGTACCTATGTGCTTGTTTTTACATCCAGTCCCCGTATGTATGCGGTTTTGTAAATTTTGTCATCTTTCTGATTTTAAATGTTATGTTGAGATTGTTATCGTCCACGACAAACTCTTAGCTTACAGTCCTGTGTTCTCATTTGAAGGAAACATTCTCTGAAGATAGAGAATGGGTGTATATACAGAAAGATCCCTGAAATGAGCGATGTTTGCAAGCTTCTTATCTCCAGAGTGTAGTCTTAAGAGGATTCACTGATGCGATAAGAAGACGAATTGCGAAACTTTCTTATTTCATAATCAAGAAAAAAAAGTTAGATAGTTCGTATTTTCTGAGTGATAACCAGGCTGTAAAGCTAGGGAAAGTCTAACAACGACAACAACAACAACATCAACGACATCAACAACAACAACAACAATTCCAACTACTACTACTACTACTACTACTACTTACTACTACTACTACTACTACTACTAACTACTACTACTACTACTACTACTACTACTACTACTACTGCTGCTGCTGCTGCTGCTGCTAGCTGCTGCTGCTGCTGCTGCTGCTGCTGCTGCTGCTGCTGCTGCTGCTGCTCCTGCAGCTACTCCTCCTCCTCCTCCTCTTCCCTCTCCTTCTCCGCCTCCTCCTCCTCCTACTACTACTACGACTGCCGCTGCTGCAGCTGCTGCTACTACTACTACTACTACTACAGTATGAACGCATTTCATACAGGTCACACATTAGGCATACTTAAGTCTCGAAAACAATGGAGCTGCATGTTAGATGTTAATTCTGGTACAGTGTCATATGATTGGTGGTCTAGAGGTAACGCGCCTGCCTAGAAAGTGAAAAGAAAAGGTCAAAAGTGTGTGGTGGTTTGAATCCCGTTTGGACCCGAAACTTTCCCTCCATCAATTAAACCATGAGTGGTGGTCTGGGTGCTAGTCTTTCGGATGAGACGATAAACAGAGGTCCCATGTGTTAAACTTAAATATTTTGCGCACGTTAAAGAACCCACGGCAACAAGAGAGTTGTCCTTGGCACAAGTATGTAGAAAAAATCCACTCTGACAGGGAAACAAATACAATTGCAGACAGAAAAACAAAAAGAAAAAAAAGGGTGGCGTTGCTCTTGTGGCGACGCGCTCTCGCTGGGGAGAGCAGCCTGAATTTCAACCCGAGAAATCTGCGTAAATAAAGTGGCATAAATCCATTAAAAAATGATAGTACGGTTAGACTGACCAGTCCGACGGGGGAATGACAGATCCTGCGGCGTAGGGTACCACTGAAGTCTGACACTGGTCTCTGTCTGGGCTACAGCCTGCAGCTACTACATACATACATACATACATACATACATACATACATACATACATACATACACACACACATACATACACACACACATACATACATACATACATGCATGCATCCATGCATACATACATGCATGCATACACACACATACATGCATACATGCATACATACACAGATACATACACACATACATACATACATACATACATACATACATACATACATACATACATACATACATACATACATACATACATACATACATACATACATTTATGGGGACGGGATAGCCTGGTGGTTAGAGTGATGCATTCGCGATCTCCTGATCCAGTTTCGAACCTCGTTCAAGAGAATTTTTCCTCTTGAATTAACATTTGTGTCGACTCCACTCTCCCCAAAAGGCCTTCGGATGAGACTATAAACCGAGTTCCCGTGTGCGAACGCACGCAGAACATCTTGCGCACACGTTAAAACCAGTTCTGCTTTTCGTAAGAGGAGGCCATTATGTGCCGATGGTTCTATCTATCTATCTATCTGTCCCGTAGTCTGACGACCGTGGGGGCACCCTCAAAGACTCAACAACCAGTTCCCTCCATTCCTCTCTCTGTTCTGCCTTTCTCAGGGTTTTGTTGAGTTCTAGGCCTGTCCATTCGCTGATGTTATTCTCCCAGCTCTTCCTTGGTCTGCCTCTTCTTCTTCCTCCTTGGACAGTGCCTTGTAAAACTGTCTTTGCAAGTCCTTTGGATCTTGTGACATGCCCATACCATTTAAGTTTACGCTTTTTCACGATCGTTAGAAGGTTCTCATAGGGTCCAATGGTTTGCTGGATTCTGTTATGCCGATGGTTACGGATAACAAAATTTGCACAAATGCATACACACGGGTACTAGGTGTACAAAAGCTTATTCAATTATCCTTGACGAAAAGAAAACATACACACACGTAACTCATACATACATATAGACACACGCACGCACGCACGTGCGCGCACCACACACACACACACAACACACACACACACACACACACACACACACGTACGTAATACATACATACATACATACATACATACATACATACATACATACATACATACATACATACATACATACATACATACATACATACATGCATACATACACATATACACATCACTCACTCACTCACTCATCCCTTGGTCGGGACGACCGTTGGGGTACCCGCATGGACGTTGCAAGTGGACCGCCAAATGGTTCTGTCCTGGGCTGCTTTCAGGAGGTTTGGTACAGTGAGGCCGGTCCACTCCTTGATGTTGGATATCCAGCTTTTGCGTGGTCGTCCCTGCCTCCTTGCTCCTTCCACCATTCCCTGCAGGACTGTCTTTGACAGGCTGTTATGCCTTGTTGTGTGGCCAAACCATTTCAGTTTCCTCCGTTTGACTGTATCTAGCAATGGTTCTTGTTTGCCAACCAGTGCCTCGATCTGCTGCCAGACGTAGTCATTGGTTTTACGGTCTCTGTAGGTGATGTTCAGGATCCGCCTGAGGCACTTCATCTCAAAGGCTTGAATTCGACGTTCTAGATCGGCAGTAAGTGTCCATGCTTCACAGCTGTACAAGGCAATGGATGTGACGAGCGCCTTGTAGAGTCTGACCTTAGTGTGGGTTGTGATGTTATGGTTTCTCCACACTTTCGTCAGCTTAGTCATGGAGGAGAGTGCCACAGCAAGTCTGATCTTCACCTCTTGTATGCTCGTACCTTCTTTGGTGATGACGCTCCAAGGTACTTGAAAGTTTTACCTCCTCTAGTGTCTCGCCACTCATCTTGATGCTGGTGGAGTGGTTGGTGTAGTACTAATTCACTAGGATCTTGCTCTTTTCCGTGCTGATCTCCATACCGTGGGCATTGGCTGATGTTTCCAGTCTGGTGGTGAGATCCTGGAGTTCTTCTTCACTGCGGCCCATGAGATCAATATCGTCTGCGAATCGAAGATTGCAGACTGGCCTTCCTCCTATTGTGATTGTGGTCTTGAAGTCAAGGAGGGCCTCCTGCATGATGTTCTCCAGGAACACGTTGAAAAGAAGGGGATAGCGGGAAGCCTTGTCGAACTCCAACTGAAGTCCGGAAGAACTCCCCGATTTCTCCACCCATGAGGACTGCACTGTGGGAGCTGTCATACAGCGCCTGGATGACTTGAATCAGGTCCTCGTTGAAGTTATAGTCTCTCATGACTTGCCACAGAGCTTCTTGCCACACTCGGTCGAAGGCCTTCTTGAAGTCAATAAGTTGTTGTAGAGCTGTAGTTGATGTTGGAGGTGCTTCTCTATGAGCATTCTGATGTTGAAGATCTGCTCGACAGTGCTTCGACCTAGTCTGAATCCTGCCTGTTCTTCTGATAGGATTTCTTCTGCTTGTGGTTTCAGTCTGTTCAAGGCAATGCGTAGCATAACTTTGCTTGGATGGCTTATCAGACTGATTGTTCTGTAATTTTGGCACTTCTTCAGGTCTCCCTTCTTTGGAAGTGGAACTATGATGGATTGGGTCCACTGTTCAGTCCACTCTTTGCTGGTCCAGATGCGTCGGCAGATGATTGTTAATGCCTTGATCATCTCTGGGCCTCCGTTCTTGATGAGCTCAGCCGGGATGTTGTCAATCCCTGGTGACTTGCCTCCTTTCATGGATCTTACTGCTTCTTCTACCTCTTCCTCCAGCACCTGTGTGCTTTCGGGATCTGATGGTCTGGGATCTTGCTCGTGAAGTTTGTTCGGATCAGCCTTCAGCTTGTAGTTGTACAGGTCGCTGCAATATTCTGTCCATCTCTTCATGATAGTGGCGCTCTCTGTAAGGACTGGCCCCTCTTTGTCTTCAATAACGGAGGTCTTTGGCTGTTGGGACTTGGTTAGTACCTTGATGGTCTGGTACGCCTCCTTGCTGTCTCCTTTCGCCATTGCCTTCTCAACCTTGGAACATTGTTCTGACATCCAGTTCCCCATGGCCTCAGTCATCTTCTTCTTGATTGACCTGTTGACTGTTCTATACTCTTCGGCCGTTTCTGGGTTTTTGTTCTTCTCTGGCTTTAGCTCCCTACGTTGATCGCACAGGTCCAGGATATCGTTGGTAACCCACGGTTGGTTCTTTTTCCTTTCTTTCCCAAGGATCTCCAGCGCTGTCTCCTGAATGGTCTTGCTGAAGGTCTCAGTGAGGTTGTTGATGTCATCTTGGAGGAAATTCAATGCTGCAAATCTGCCCCCTATCTCAGCTTTAAAGATTTCAGCGACTTCGATGTCCTTCAGCTTTTCCATGTTGAACCGCAAACGGGGATTTCTCTTCTGGTTCTTGGTCTTCAGCTTGATCTGTAGGGTCATGAGTACCATGTCGTGGTCACTGCCAATATCAGCGCCAGGGAAAGTTCTTGTCCGGGCTTTGTTGATGCTCGACTTAAATCGTTTGGGGGCCAAGATTTAGTCAATCTGGTTATGTATCTTTCCATTTGGTGAGTGCCACGTCGTTCTTATTGATGTCTTGTGGGGGTATAGGGTGTTGGCGACAGTAAGATTGTGGCTGCTTGCGAATTCCAAAAGTCTGAGATCTCTATCATTGGTTTCGTCCACGCCAAAACGGCCTATTGTCCCTGGCCATTGGTCATAAGCGTCAGGTCCGATCTTGGCATTCCAGTCGCCCTGGATCACGAGAAAGTCCTCTTTGGAGTTGATTTGATGGCGCTCCCAAATCCTCGTAAAACACTCGATTGCTTCATCATCGTAGTCTGATGTTGGTGCATAGACTTGTATGATGGTCATGTTGTGTGGTTTTGCTGCGACACGCATGGAGATCAATCTACTTGAGATTGGGGTACAGCTGATGACACTGTTAGTCCTCTTCTTGTTGACAAGAAATCCTACTCCGTGTTGGTGTTTGGAGTCGTCGCCACTATACCATAGTTTGTGATCTTCTTCTGTGGTTGTTTTGCCGAATCCGACCCAACGGACTTCGGCCAGTCCAAGTATGTCCCATTCGTACCTTCGTAATTCGTGGGTCAGTTCTTGGAGCTTCCCACATGCGTGCAAGGTACGGATGTTCCATGTACCAATGATGGTCCTATACATACATCATACATACATTCATTACATGAATATATACATACATTAATTACATGCATATGGAACATTACGAAAACATGAATCCATTCAAACACTCATTAGGCAGAAGTAGAGAAATTGCAACGCCAGTCTATGTCTGCATCCTGATGAAAAGGCAGACATGGTTTCACACCATCACATGCTTCATGACGTGCTGCAGTGCCAGTACACCCATCATTTCTTATCTCACAAGGAGATCGTAGGGATAAAATTTAGACCGTGTGCAATTCAGTGATATTATAAGATTCGATCAGTGGCAGAATTGTTTGGCGGGAAGGCTGGTCTAGTAGTTGTGCATGCAAATTCAATTTAATTGATTTCTTCTGCAGAAAGGCTGTCCTATTTACAGGCAGTCTTATAGAATCTTTTTTCTTACTGATTAAATAATTATATGACATGAAGCGTAGCTATTCCATTATGGACACAAAAAATGACAGGAACTTTACGTTTTAATGTCGTGGTGTCCTTTTACTTTGACAAACTCTGAAATTTTGCTGTCGAATTTCTACTATAAGAATCACGAATATGCAACAGTGCTTTTGTTTCATTAATATTGCTCTACTAGATTATTGTGTGTAGTTTGTAATTGATAATTATCCCAATACACTGAAGCATACAAAGCTGCTGGTTACCAACACAAAAAAATCTGGACCGTTCTGCTATGTACTAGTGTAAGCAGCATCAGTACAATCGTTATTCTGGTAATCCCATAAAACAGCATGAGCTCTTGTGAACAGACCTCATTATTGAGGTCACTCCGCTCTGTTTGTTAACACCTGCCAAGTGCCGAAGTGCTTGCACACCAATTACCTGTAACCTTCCTGCAGCCGCGTTAAGGCCTTGAGCACTCCAGTGATCTGTATCTGCTGTAAGTAGTAAGCCCTCATGTTGGGAGGGGATGCACTGGGGGTGCCTGTGGAAGTAACGTGCCTGTGAAACTTGTGCTTCTTTGGCTGTCATTTCCATCTGCACTGACAGATTGGTCTTAGTTGCAGATGATGTGGCACTGATATCAACAACACCAAGTGGTCTTCAGAACCAGTTAAATGTTGTAAAAATTTGCTGTAATAAGATTAAGTTAGATGTAAACATAGATAAAACAAAAGTTATGGTATTTCGAAAAGGGGGGCTTTTTGGGTAAACATGAGAAATGGTTCTATGATGGTAAGAGCTTAGAAGTAGTAAACAATTATTGCTTTTTAGGGTTTAGGTACACAACTATGATCAGTGCGAAAAACGGTACACAGCATTTTATTTAACAAAAGGGAAAAGGCGTAGTTCAGCTCAATAGAGTTTTTCGGAAATTTTAAAGAGATGACAGTAATATTTTTTTCCCAATTTTTGAAAAAAAAAATTTCAGCCAATATTGCATATGTGCTGAAGTTATGGGGAAAAAAACCAGTTAGAACATATAGAAAAAGCCCACATGATGGATGCAAAAGGTTTTTAGGTGTACCAACCAAAACCAAACAAAATGATATATGGGGATTTGTGTAGATATCCTCTCTATTTTAAATTCATACACTGCCTGCAAAAGATATTGGTTTAAATTATTACAAATGAATAATGAACGGTTACCATATAAGGCGTATCAAATGCTGTTGCAGCTAGAAAATTTCCCGGAAAACAGTGCGGGGTTTCGAAAATAGAGAAACCTTATGCTTAACTGGACTTAACATCGTTTGGTTGCAGCAGGGTGTTGGGGATGTGAAAAAGTTTTAAGCATATTTAAACAGGGCTAATCGATATGTTTATTCAAGAGTGGTCAGGAATATAAGAGATCGTGATAGATATCAACCTTATAGATCATTTAAGACTATATCGAAAAGAAAGTTATATTCTAGATATGGAAAATTATTGTTTTCGTGTTGCCATCACGCAGTTAGGTTTAATGTACTCCCACTGAATACAATGTACATCGATATATTTGAATCTGTTCATGATAAATTCTGCCCCATTTTGCAAAAATCAGATCGAAAATGAAAAACATTTTGTGTTATTTTGTGCTACGTATGAAGATTTAAGGGTCAAATTTCTAAAAGAGTCAAAAGAACTTCCTTGAACATGTTGCTTAGAGCCACATGACCCTATCCACAGATACAATTTATCTAAATATGTGTTTCATGCAAGCAATAGGCGGAAAAAAATACTTTAAGTCTTTAAGGTACCAATCCTATGATGTAACTCTGGTAAACCATTTAAACATGTTCACCCTTGTTTATATCGCTTTTTATAAAGAATTTGTGACATAACATGATTATGTTTTTCTGCATCTCTCCTTTTTTATACTAATGTCTCTGACTCTGATGATTTCAGTAAATGTGAAATGTAAACTGTGAGTTGACAACTGTCCTTAAATATGAACTGTAGTAGGTATGAGATGTACCATTATGATCTCAATTAACCAATGATTGTAGAATATAGATAGGTGCTGTTATATAAGATATTTCTTATTTTTTTTCTATATTGTATTGTGGCCTAAGGCCAATGTGCAATTAAATCATTTCAGAGTTCAGAGTTCTCTCTCTCATAAAGAGAGGTATGATGTGTATAGATCGTTTAAAAGTATTTTTGTAAAAGAGCAGTATTTAAACTTTATGATGTCTACTGTTTTGTGTAGCAATTCACAAACAAAAGTTAATGTTTACCTCTTAACAATAATGTGTATAGATATAGTGATAATATCCGAGGGTAAATTGTGTCCATTTTGTAAAACGAACTTTGAAATGAAGCCCACTTTTAATTGGGAAAGTTACATGTACTCAAACTTAAGAGAAAGTTTTTAAGCAAATGTATCAATGTACCATTGACAGATATGTTCAAAGTGAGAAATGTGAGTACAAACATAGTTTGTCTAACTACATTTTTCATTCTATTAACAAAAGGAAAATAAAGTTGGCGCAAATACTTTATTGGAAAACTGCTACGATTTGATATATCAATATGGATGATTTTCTTAGACAGATCTTCTTTCTATGATTGGGTTATGATTGATTTTAAAG
>CM054156.1:52231664-52251664 GCA_028751875.1 Rapana venosa
CTTTTAGAAAGGTTGGGAGCCTATTCCAAAACCAGCTCCCAGAATATACTAGACTTGATTTAAACAGAGTAATAGCTGGTAAAGGAAGGTTAATTGTATGTGAATGTCGAAAATTGTTTTCGCTGAACATGCTGCTCAAGGAAGATGGGGCACTACCATGAAGAATTTTATGCATTAGTATACCTTTATTAAACAGCAATCTTGTTTTGAGAGGAAGAATATTTACATTTTTGTAATCTGAAAATGTTAATGAAGATTACCTATCTATTATTATTTTGACAGCTCGTTTATGTATACTGATTAATGGTTTGGATAAGTTATTACTGGCTAAATCCCAAAGTGTAGATACATAATCCACATAAGACTGAATAAATGAATAAAAACATATTTTTTCTCGCATGCAGCTTTACAAGGTGTTTGATCTTATTTAACTGGTAGGTTTGGAGGCCATTTTCTTTGTTAGATTATGTATATGTATAGACCAAGACAAATTATTATCGATGGTTACCCCCAAAATGGTATGACAAGAAACTAAGAAGAGAGAGACAATGACAATGACAATGACAAATTCTTTTATTTCGAGGATAATGAATAAGAACACATGTGCTTTTTTACATCCAGTCCCCGCCCGTTAGGGATACATCTTAATAATAATAATAACCCAATACTTATACAGTCTCACAATAAAAACAAGGGGAAATAACCCTTTTCAAAACAGCTCCCCCCCAACAACCCTCCCCCCCCCCCCCCAAAGCAAGCAATTAAAAGAGAATCCTAAGAATACCCCACCCCTGCCCCACCCCCCAAAAAACCCTAACCAAAACAAACAAACAAACAAAAGAGAAGGAAAACCAAACCAACAAAAGATGATAAAAAGAAAAAAAACAGACAAACAACAACAACAGGAGCAAGGGCAACAACAAAGCCAAGAAAAATAACACAACCAAACTTAATAAGTCATAAAGATAAACATCTACACATTGTCAAATGGTACACATACTTGTTACACATAATTATAAGAGAGAGAGAGAGAGAGAGAGAGAGAGAGAGAGAGAGAGAGAGAGAGAGAGAGAGAGAGAGAGAGAGAGAGAGACAGACAGACAGACAGACAGACAGACAGACAGACAGAGCCAGAGAGAGATTTGATGTTGATGGATTTATTTTTTCTCGAAATGTTGTTCATTACTTCTTTAAACGCATTTGTTTTACCTAAAAATGCCTTAATCTTATTATAAGATTTTTTGTTTAACTTTATGATCCAAGCAGCCTTCTTTTCGTGCCTCCTGGATGCTGAATACATAACTATAGACTGTCTATGGTCCAAACCATTGCGTTATTCATGTGCACGAAACGCTGTTCACCTTTAGCAAAACAAACAACGGTGCTGAACAATATCCAGCTCCCCTTTCCCCTTAAAGTAACTCAAAACTCAAAATTATTGACACATACATCGTCAGTCAGCTAATCAACAGTTATGCCAAGCAATCAAAAAGCATAAACAGCAAGAAACGGAAACTAAGAAAAAAGAAAGGATGCAACAATTAGATAAATATTTTAAAGGAAGGAATATAAAATAAATAAATAAATAGATAAATAAATGGATAAATGAATGAATACATAAAAGCACAGATACAAAATGATGTAGAGGTAACACACGCATCTACGAAGAAAGCCATCATAGGTTTGATTCCATATGAGTCAAAATGTACACCCATCCAGTTCACCATGTGTGCATGGTCTGGGAGCTTGCCTTTTGGATGAAGCAATCAGCGGAGGTCACATTTGTACTATATTTATTTATTTTATACCACTTTTAGTAACGCAGATTTCTCTGCGTGAAATTCGGGCTACTCTCCCCGGGGAGATTGCGTCGCCACAAGAGCAGCGCCACCCTTTTTTGTTTTCTTTTTTCTGTCTGCAAATGTATTTGTTTCCCTATCAGAGTGGCTTTTTCTGCATAATTTAGCCAGGGGCATCTCTCTTGTTGCCTTGGGTTCTTTTACGTGCGTTAAATAATTATGTGTAACTCACGGGACCTCAGTTTATCGTCTCATCTGAAAGACTAGCGCCCAGACCACCACTCATGGTCTAATGGATGGGGTAACAGTTTCATGTGAAAGATTCCACAACAATAAAAAGAGTTATTCCTGGCAAAAGCAAGTAAAAAATAGTGTAGAAAAATCCCACTCTCTTGCGGAAATGATTACATGTGCAAACAATAATAAAAATTAAAGACAAACAACTAGTATCACCAGTCCTCTCTATAGGCTTTGTGCCTGTTCATTATAGAGACATCCGCTATGCCTCAAAATCATGCGTAGCACATCCCTGAAATCGGAATGCAGCTACCTTTCTGGTGAGGAAAAAGTAGCCATATACATAATAAACTCGGGGATCTAGCCAAGGAACACAAAAAACAAGCAACAATACAACAGAATATAACTGAATGTAAAACAGTAAAAACACAACAGAGTGCAACACATTGTAACGCAATGCAATGCAAGCAAGCGAGACGAAACGAAAGAAATCACTATATACAGCGCAAAGAAAGAACAAAAGTAGAAAAGAAGGGAAAAGCGCCAAAAGAGTAAAACTTGCCTTCATTTGGCGCTTTAAAAAAAAGCATCTTTTATTCTATTTTTCTCCATACAAACTATCTGTTAAATCGGGGGCCTGATCCTTGAGCTTAAAGAAAACTGGCAACACCAGATGCTCTGACCCACTTATGCTTAGTTTGGCCATGCACAAGCGGTGGTGAAAGAAGGCATCTTTCTTCCTCTAGCCCACCTTTATACCTAGCAACCCCCCCTTCCCCCCCCCCTCCCCCCCCCCCCCCCCCTCCTTATTCTGTTCTTTCCCGATTCCTATGTATCCGGCAAACTGGAATCCAGGAGTTGAGTGCACAGGTTGTCAAGACTGAGAAAGAATCACTCACTGTTCCATCTATGGTCTTCCTGCATGTCGTTCTGTGTGCAGTGCAGGTGATGCACAACCTCTTCGTTTTGGAAACTATCGGAAATGTGCTGGCGTGGGGTGGCTGGGTAGAGATTTGTAGAAAGATGTTTGTTTAGTGCATATTACTTTTTGTTATGTCGAACATTATTATTATCATTAGTAGTAGTAGTAGTAGTAGTAGTAGTAGTAGTAGTAGTAGTAGTAGTAGTAGTAGTAGTAGTAGTAGTAGTAGTAGTAGTAGTAGTAGTAGTAGTAGTAGTAGTAGTAGTAGCAGTAGTAGTAGTAGCAGCAGCAGCAGCAGCAGCAGCAGCAGCAGCAGCAACAGCAGCAGCATCATCATCATCATCATCATTTTTTTTTAAATTATTATTATTGTTGTTGTTGTTGTTGTTATAATCTTTTTCTTCTTCTTTTATTTCGAGGATAATGGAATAACTATGTGTGGGGTTTTTTTCCAGTCCCCATGTGTATGACGTTTTGTAAAATGTTGTCATCCGTTCCCATCGGCACACAATGGCCTACTCTTCCGAAAAGCGGAACGGGTTTTAACGCGCGCGCGCGCGTGTGTGTGTATGTGTGTGTGTGTGTGTGTGTGTGTGTGTGTGTGTGTGTGTGTGTGTGTGTGTGTGTGTGTGTGTGTGTGTGTGTGTGTTTGTGAGATACGGTTTCAGTTTTCTAACCTGTGATGCACTACCATACAAGTCAATTTACATGATTTATAAAAAAAAAAAGTCTCAAAGATCATTTTTGCTCAGATTTGTTAACTGTAAAAACTATCGTGATAAAAAGGAATAAGTAAAAAGAAAGATTGTGCGTGCTGAAAAGAAATGCTTAACAAATATCAAAAGCATATGAGAGAGATTCTTGTATTCTTTTATATCGAGGATAATGGATTAAGCACTCATGTGCTTTTTTCATCCAGTCCCCGTGTGTATTCAGTTTTGTCAATTCTGTCATCCGTTCCCACCGGCAAACAATGGCCTACTCTTCCGAAAAAAGTTGAACGGGTTTTAACGTGTACGCAAGATGCTCTGCGTGCGTTCGCACACGGTTTATAGTCCCATCCAATGAAATAGAGAGAGAAGAGAAAAAAGGGGAGAAAGAAGAAGAGAGAAAAAGAGAGAGAGGACAGAGAGAAGAGAAGGGGGGGGGGGGGGGATGTGAAGTGAGAGAGAGATTGCAGCTAAACGTTACTCGTGACAGAAATAGAGACAAAAAACAGACAAAAGAGACAGAGACAGAAATTATATTAAACAATAAGACACTAAGAGTAGCCAATAAAACAAAATCGCGCATGAAGAGGCTAAATGAGTGAAAAAAGGGGAGAAAAAATTACACGCACATAATTCATTCATTCCTTTTTCTATGAACAAAAATTTAGGGGTAATAAGACCAATATGAACAAAACACACAAAAAAACAAGACACAACCATACAAAAAAAAATAAAAACCCAAAGCGAAGACAGCAAATAATCTTCAATCCAAGAAAAAACAACACCAACATAAAAAAAGGAAAAAAAGAAAACAAAAAATCTATAATCAATGAATAGAAAGCACTCATTCAAATTAATCCGTTTTGAGAGAGAGAGGGGAGACTGACAGACAGACAGACAAGACACAGACGGAGAGAGAGGAGAGAGACAGACAGACAGACAGATAGACAGAGACAGAGACAGTGAGAGACAGAGAGACAAGAGACAGAGAGAGACACACACAGAGAAAACAAAGAGACAGAGAGAGAGACACAGAGATGCAGAGAGAGCGAGAGAGAGAGAGAGAGGGAGGGAGAGAGAGAGAGAGAGAGGGGAGAGAGAGAGGGAGGGAGAGAGAGAGAGAGAGAGAGAGAGGGAGGGAGAGATGAGAGAAGAGAGAGGGGAAGAGAGAGAGAGAGAGAGAGAGAGAGAGAGAGGAGAGAGAGAGAGAGAGAGAGGCAACCTGTGGACAGATCGTGCTCACGTGACTTGGTCTCTGTTTATTCTTCGTTCGTCAATCAGCAGATTTGAAAGAGGGGTCGGAGGAAGTGCAGACACTCTTGCCTCAAGACCGCCATAATTATTGGAGAGGTGGAGGCTGAAAAGAACAGTTGAATGTTTGTGCCTGTGCTTAAGAAGAGATGTTAGCAATGAAAGCAAAGTTCACGAAGGAGAGAAGAGAGGAAGAGATGGAAGAAGGAGGAGGAGGAGACAGAAGAAGAAGAGGAGGGGGAGGAGGAGGAGGACGACGACGACGACGACGACGACAAGGGTGGTGTGGTGGTGGTGGTGGTGGTGGTGATGATGATGATGAATGATGGAGATGAGGTGATGATGATGATGTTGTGCTTGATGAAGAGATGTAGATGAAGCAAGAGGGAATTAAAGAAGAAGAATTGAAAAGGATTGAGGAGAAAAGATTTTGAAGAGATAGAGAGAGGACAACGCGACAGAGACATGGAGGTGGGTGGTAGTGGGAGGGATAGATGAAATAAGAAGAGACAGATTAATGTTGATATATACGATGCATTGTAAATTAAGAAGAATTGAAAATGAAGTCGGAATTGATTTATGAAGATGCACACGATGACAACGTACAAACAAGACGACTACATAGAGACACGGAGAATTCACAAAGCATGGACAGTTATGTGTGCTATTTATACTTTTTGTAAAGTTTGCATCTACACTTAGTGTTGTTGTTGTTTTATCATCTTGGCAATCTTTTACAAACTGACCAGTGGCAGAATGTGTGTGCGTATGTAACCGTGATTGTCCATGTTTGTTAGTGGTAGTTCCTATTTTTCATTACGCTAGTATTGATGTTCTGCAATTGAATTTTCTAATTATCCAAAAACAGGTCAGGTTTGGAATAGTTATATTCTCTGCACTTTTTTTGTAGAACTTCACTTTTTCTATGTGAAATTATGAATAGAAACTGTATTAAAATGTGGCTTAGTATTTTTTTTTTTAATTTCTGGATTCAATAATAAAGAATTAACAGAAAATTCGAAACAAACGGTATGTCAGAATCATTCAACAGAATCCAAGTCTATATACAATATTGTTGATGGGATGTGCTTTATAGTGACTTTTGAAAAGGCTATATTCCAGCAAGCCCCGAATTCGAATATGGCGACCTCAATCGTAGGGGGGGAGGGGGGGAGGGGGAGGGAGGGGAGAAACAACCACATACGTAAAATCTCACTATTGATGAACCAGGATACGGTAGCCAGGGGCACAACACCAGTGCATAGATATTGTCTTTTACATTTATCGCTGTTGGTTATAGTCGTGTAGCAGAAAAGAGCATATATGACTGATGTATATTTCGTATAGAGTGTTGATAGTTTCAATTCAATTGTCAAGAGTAGAGCTATAGATTCAGAAATCAAAAATACAAAACGGCAAGCGTGCACGCATGCACGCACGCGCACACACAAACACACACACACAAGACATCTCACGCACACGTTAGAACCCGTTCCGCTTTTCGGAAGGGTAGGCCATTGTGTGCTGGTGGGAACGGATAATAAAACTTAAAAACTGCATACACACGAGGACTGGATGTAACCAAAAAAAGCGATTAGTGCTTATTTTATTATCCTCAAAATAAACGAAGAGAATAGAATCCACACACACAACACAACAAACAAACACACACACACAACACACACACACACACACACCACACACACACACACCACACACACACACCAATACACGCAGGATTGAGTGATGGGTGTGCACGTGTTGTGCAACGGCTAATTCTAAAAGTTAATGACCAAGCTAAGAGAGAGAGGAAGAGAGAGGAGAGAGAGAGAGGAGAGAGAGAGAGAGAGAGAGAGAGAGAGAGGAGAGAGAGGAGAGAGAGAGGGAGAGAGAGAGAGAACAATAAACAATGAACAAAATTTATTCTTCAGGCTCCCAGCCCCTAGAATGGGACAAAACAAACTATATCAAACACAGAGGTGGTTTTTTTCTATTTATTCTTTTTTCCCTTTTATTTCGAGGACAATGGAATAAGCACCTGTGTGCTTTTTTTACATCCATCCCCCGTATGTATGCAGTTTTAACATTTTTGTCATCCGTTCCCACCGGCACACAATGGCCTAATCTTCCAAAAAGTGGAACGGGATTTAACGTGTACGCAAGATGTTCTGATCTCAGAAAGAGGGAGAAATATAGAGAGAGAAAGATAGAAAAAGATGAGAGAGAGAGAGAGAAGAGGAGAGAAGAGAGAAAGGAGAGAGAAGGAGAGAGAAAGGGAGAGAGAAGAGAGAGGAGAGGAGAGAGAGAGAGAGAGAGAGAGAGAGAGAGAGAGAGAGAGAGAGAGAGAGAGTTGCAACGTTTTATCAGGGTGTTGCGCCATACAAACCAATTAGTCATTGGACACTTTGATCCCTGGGCCTAAGAACACGTCAGCTACATCATGTTTCAGACAGTTCTGCTTAGTTAGCCATGTGCACTCATCAAAAAAGACATGCTTTTGTTTTTTCCCGTTTATCATTACGTCCCTCTCCAGAGCCCCTTTTTCTCTGCTCCCATTAACCCCTCTCTGTCTGCTTTTGCCTCTGTCTGTTTGTCTGCGTGTTTGTCTGTGGGTCTGTGGGTCTGTGGGTCTGTGTGTTTGTATATGGGTCTGTCTGTCTGTCAGTTTCTGTTTCTGTTTTCTGTTTCTGTCTCTGTCTCTGTTTCTGTCTCTCTGTCTCTCTCTGTTCTCTTGTCTCTTGTGTCTCTGTCTCTCTGTTTCTGCATGTCTGTGTCTCTCTCTCTCCCTCGTTGTCTCTCTGGCTCTCTCTCTCTCTCTCTCTCTCTCTCTCTCTCTCTCTCTCTCTCTCTCTTCTCTCTCTCTCTCTCTCTCTCTCTCTCCCCCTCCCCACTCCATTATATTAACAGACAGAGAGAGGGGAAGGGAGAGACAGACAGACAGAAACAAAGAGCTAAATAGTGAGAGAGGGTGGGTGGGACAGAGACGGAGACAAATAGGAAGAGAGAGAACGAGACAGGCAGACAGGCAAACGCACCAACACATAATCTTATAATGCAGTCTAAGAGATATACAGACAGACAGACATACAGAAACTTAGATACACAGACAGACGCAACATTAACAGTAGCAGCTGATACGCAGAAAGAAAGAGAAGGAGACCGACAGATGAGCAGAGAGATTGATAGACAGATAGACTGACAGATAGATTAACAAACAGACAAACAGAAAAACAAGAGCTAACAAAGCAGGGAAGGACAAACAAAAGCAGAGACAAACAAAAGCAAAATAACGAAGGCAGATGAAAATATACAACAACAAAAACTACAGACAGAAGACACAAACTACAGCAAAAAAAAATAAATAAATAAAATAAAATAAACCAGCAATATTTCCTCAAGCCAAACAACATTAACATTGCATAAAACTAATAATACATAAAAACTAACATTACATAAACATCTAACATTACATGAAAACTAATATTGCATAAAACTAACATTACATTAGAAATCTCACATTACACAAAAACTGACATTGTATTTAAAAAAACTAGCATTACATAAAAAGCCAGTGGGCACTAATGATAAACCATCGCACTTGGTTCCGTGCCATTAAAAGCCACCCTATGAAGCGCTTCCCTGCAAGCACACCCATTATTTCTTATCATACCCTGTAAATTGTTATGGGGAAGGCCAGTTTCTGGGTGCTGTACTCTTCAGTCGCCTTGGTAGGATGCTATCAGTGACTTGACTTTGTGTTGCAGACTGGTGCAGATGCAGTTGCTATGCTAGCAACGTTGGCACTGGCTAAATTTATTTTAAAGCCAGACTGGTGTGTGGGAGGTGGGAATGGGGGTTGGCTGGGTGGCTGTAATGCATGTGTTGCTGTGTGAATTTGTATATAGTTGTAAGTTGGAGCTTGTCAAACTTAATGCCTTGAATAGTGTGATGCAATAAGAGCTTAGAATTAGTAAGCTTCCAGTAAACTGTACACATATCCTTATTATTGTTATCATTTATGATTATGATGTTCATACTGATGGAAGATAGGGAATTGCTATAATTATCATTACACATACAATGATTATGTAGAGCATGAAAACTCTATTTGTCTATTGTACACCAGTTGAACTCCAAGTTTTTGCCATATAGAAACAATTTAAAAAAGTAATGAAGCTATCACATTATCGTTGTTGCCATTATAGTTCATTTTTAGACTCTTTTATTATTGTGACTCATAGTCAACAATAAAAACACTACACATCTGATTGCACTTAAAACATACAAAACTAAGCTGACAGTACCAGAAAAATAATGGTGTGTTTCCCACGTGCAGGTGCAAGAAGTAGTGTATCTGCTTCATCATCTAAACAGTCACATAAAGCAACACACCAAACGTTGTGCCCACGCCTAATTGAGGTCACTTCGTTCTGCTTTGTTAACACCTGCCACGTGCCAGGGTGCTTGGACCATCAATTACCTGTGATCTACCTGCCCAATCTCTAGCCAAGGCTAAATTAAGGGTTTTGTGGGGTTTATTCTTCATATGTTGTGATTAGGGACACACCAAGTCAGGGTGATGTACTGATTGTGTCTGCGGTAAAAGTGTTAAAAATAACTGACCTGTGCTATTTGGACTGAAATTTCCATCTTTACACTAGCTAACCTGTGTTACTGAGGCTGAAGTTTCTATCTTCACTATCTCTGTTAAGTTTGTGGTTTATACTTTGAAAGAAAAACATAGTGTTCAAGTGCTGAATTACATGCACAAGATGCTTCTTCATATTCACTGTTTCTAAAGATCTATTTTCTGAGTTACTATCATAACGAAATGAGAATAATTTTAGTATTTTTGTGATGGTATTCTTTCAAACAAAACTTAAGAAAATTGTGTGTGTGCACATGTGTATGTATGTATGTATGTATGTTTGTATGTGTCTTCGTGTAATGCACTTGTTGTTGTATGAACATGTATGTGTTTGTAGCTGTGAGCATGCCAAGCTTAGTACATTGAATATCATGATGCTTTAAGAGCTAACAAATTAGTCAGATTTCAGTCAACTGTAAATATTTCCGTAATATTATCTTTTGTGATCATGGTGTTCAGACAGATAGAAGATAAGTCATTGCTACAATTATCATTACACATACAATATTTTTAGCATAAAAACTATGTTTGTGTATTGTAGACCAAATGAAATCCAAGGTTTTGCAATCTAGAATCTTTTTTTTCAAAGTAATCAAAATATTACATATATCGTTATGTCATTATAGTTGTTGATCTTTTAGATGCTTTTATTATTGTGATTCATAGCAAACAATAAAAACACCACAGATATGATTGCACTTAAAACATACAAAACTAAGCTGACAGTATCAGAAAAAATAATGGCCTGTTCCCCAAGTGCAGGTGCAAGAATCAGTGTATCTGTGTCATTATCTAAACAGTCACATAAAGCAACACACCAAACCTTGACCTTGTGCCCACGCCTAATTGAGGTCACTTCGTTCTTCTTTGTTAACACCTGCCACGTGCCAGGGTGTTTGCACCATCAGTTACCTGTGATCTACCTGCACAATCTCTAACAAACGCTAAATTAAGGGTCTGTGGGGTTTATTCTTCATATGTTGTGAATAGGGACACACCACGTTAGGGTGATGTACTGATTGTGTCTGCAGGAAAAGTGTGTAAAATGACTAACTTGTGCTATTTAGACTTAAATTTCCATCTTTGCACTAGCTAACCTGTGTTACCAAGGCTGAAGTTTCTGCCTGCACTATATCTGTGAGTTTGTGGTTTATACTTCGAAAGAAAACATAGTGTTCATTGGAAGTTATCAATTACATGCACAAGATGTTACTTCATATTCATTGTTTCTTTAGATATATTTTCTAAGTTACTCTCATAACAAAATGAGAATAATTATAGTGTTTTTGTGAGAGTATTCTTTCAAACAAAATTTAAGAAAATTGTGTGTGTGCATGTGTATATGTGTGTATGTATGTATGTATGCATGTTTGTGTGTGTGTGTGTCTGCATGTAATGCACATGTTGTTATATGAAGATGTATGTTTTTGTAGATGTGAGCATGTCAAGCTTAGTACCTTGAACATTTTGATGCTTCAAGAACTAACAAATTAGTCAGATTTCAGTCAAATGTTAAAATGTCCTCATTATTGTTATCCTTTGTGATCGTGGTGTTCAGAAAGATGGAAGATATGGTAATGCTGCAATGATCATTATATATACAATATGTTTAACATGAAACTTCTATTTGTCTATTGTACACTAGCTGTTTGATGACTCTGATCAGGTTTGCATTGATGCTGTACAAACTCATGGTTGCCCACAAAGCTGCATGCCACACCCTGTCAAATGCCTTCTTAAAATCGATAAATACGTGGTAAAGGTCTTGTTGATGTTGAAGGTACCGCTCACATAGTATTCTGAGGTTGAATATCTGTTCTGTTGTGCTGCGCCCTGCTCTGAAACCTGCTTGTTCCTCAGCAATGATGGTCTCTGCTTGTGGCTTCAGTCTATTCAATATTATCTGCAGCATGGCCTTGCTTGGGTGGCATATGAGGCTGATTGTGCGGTAATTATGGCATTGTTGTAGATTTCCTTTCTTGGGGAGGGTGATGATGAGTGACTGTGTCCATGGTGTTGGCCATTTTCCTGTCTGCCAGATCTTGTTGCAGATTCTTAGTAGGGCGCTGATCATGGCTTCCCCTCCAGCTTGAACCAACTCAGCTGGAATGTTGTCAGCCCCTGCTGACTTTCCCTTTTTCAGCGATCTGACTGCTGTTTCCACTTCTTCTCAGAGGATAGGGTGACTGTCTGTGTCTTTGCTTGCGGGTACATTAAGGACTTCTGGATCTCCTGTACTGCGAGGCCACCAGTGCAGTGTACTACAACAACAACATTGGAGAATGGTTTCGAACAACAGTTGGAGTAAGGCAGGGCTGTCTACTCTCACCCACTCTTTTCAACATCTTCCTTGAGAGAATCATGGCTGATGCACTGGAACATCATGAAGGATCAGTCAGCATTGGTGGCAGAACGATCACAAACCTCCGCTTTGCAGATGACATTGATGGAATAGCAGGATCAGAAAAAGAGCTTGCCAGCCTAACAGAACACTTGAATAAGGCCTCCAAAACATACGGCATAGAAATCAATGCAGAGAAGACCAAACTGATGACTAATAACACCAACGGCATTAGCACTGATATCAGGGTTAATGACCAGAAGCTGGAAACAATTCAAAGCTTCAAGTACCTGGAAGCCATTGTATCAGACCAGGGATCCAAGCCAGAAGTAGTATGCAGGGCTGCACAGACAATGACAGCTTTGTCAAAACTAAACACCATCTGGAGAGATACAAATATCTCACTTATCTCCAAGATCAGACTAATGCGCTCCCTTGTCATATCCATATTTCTGTATGCCTGTGAATCATGGACCCTGACTGCAGATTTGGAGAGAAGAGTACAGGCGGTGGAGATGAGATGCTTTCGGAGACTCCTTGGCATCTCCTACAGGGACCACATAAGCAACGAAAGCGTGCATAACAGAATCCAGCAAACCATTGGACCCTATGAGAACCTTCTAACGATCGTGAAAAAGCGTAAACTTAAATGGTATGGGCATGTCACAAGATCCAAAGGACTTGCAAAGACAGTTTTACAAGGCACTGTCCAAGGAGGAAGAAGAAGAGGCAGACCAAGGAAGAGCTGGGAGGATAACATCAGCGAATGGACAGGCCTAGAACTCAACAAAACCCTGAGAAAGGCAGAACAGAGAGAGGAATGGAGGGAACTGGTTGTTGAGTCTTTGAGGGTGCCCCCACGGTCGTCAGACTACGGGACAGATAGATAGAGATAGACACTAGCTGAACTCAAACTTTTCACCTTTCAGTATCAATTAAAGACAAGTCATGAAAATATTACATAACCATTGTTAACATTACTGTAGCTGATCTTTCGGACTGCTCTTTTAAATTTATAACCAATAATCAACATACCACGCACATATGATTGCACTTAGAACATACAAAACAAAGTTGACAGTACCAGAAAAATAATGGTCTATTTCTCACGTGCAGGTGCCAGAAGCAGTATACTTGTTTCATCATCTAAACAGTCACATAAAGCAAAACACCAAACCTTGTGCCCACGCCTAATTGAGGTCACATCGTTCTGCTTTGTTAACACCTGCCACGTGCCAGGGTGCTTGCACCATCAGTTACCTGTGATCTACCTGCCCAATCTCTAACAAACACTAAATTAAGGGTCTGTGGAGTTTTATTCTTCTATTTGTGATTAGAACACACCACCTTTGGGGTGTACTGATTGTGGCTGCCGGGAAAAATGTTTTAAAAATAACTGACCTGGCTTTTTTAGACAAAATTTTCCAAATTTTACACAACAACTTGTGTTACTGAGGCGAAGTTTATATCTGCACTGTCTCTGTGAGTTTTTGGTTTATACTTCAAAAAAAACTAGTGTTCATTGTAATATAAATTTACAGCCAAGATGCTACTTCATATCACTTTTTTCATAGACTTTTTTTCTGAGTTACCCCTATAACAAAATGAGAATAATTTTAGTATTTTTGTGGAGTATTATTTCAAACAAAATTTAAAAGACAATTGGGTGTTTGCATGTGTGTGATGTATTATGTATGTATGTATTATGTATGTATGTATGTATGATGTATTATGTATGTAGTATGTTGTATTATGATTTATGTGTTGTGTGTGTATTAGTAGATGTATGTATTATTAGTATTATGTATGAAAAGCAGTATGCAGTATGTATATATTATGTGTGTATGTTGTTTGTATTGTGTGGTGTTTCTGATGTAATGCACAGTTGTTGTTGTATAACCACTATGTTTTGTAGACGTAGCATGTCAACTTAGTACCTTAAAAATTTTTGATGTTTCAAGAGCAAAAAAGTGTCGGTTTCAGTCAATTAAAAATGTCCTTAGTATTATTTTTTGTGATCAGGTTTCAATGAAAAGATAAAGGGACGCCCAATTACATAACACTTGATATGTTTAACATGGAAACTCTTTTTTGTATTGTACACCAAATGATTTCCAAGTTTTTTGCCAGATAAAATCATTTTTGTTAAAATAATGAAAACATTACATTTCGTTGTTTTCATTATAGTTGTTGATCTTTTAGACTCTTTTATTATTGTGACTCATAGTCAACAATAAAAACACTACACATCTGATTGCACTTAAAACATACAAAACAAAGCTGACAGTACCAGAAAAATAATGGTCTGTTTCCCACGTGCAGGTGTAAGAAGTAGTGTATCTGTGTCATGATCTAAACAGGCACATAAAGCAACACACCAAACCTTGTGCCCACGCCTAATTGAGGTCACATCGTTCTGCTTTGTTAACACCTGCCACGTGCCAGGGTGCTTGCACCATCAATTACCTGTGATCTACCTGCCCAATCTCTAACAAACGCTAAATTAAGGGTCTGTGGAGTTTATTCTTCATATGTTGTGATTAGGAACACACCACGTTAGGGTGATGTACTGATTGTGGCTGCCGGAAAAGTGTTTTAAAAATAACTGACCTGTGCTATTTAGACTGAAATTTCCAACTTTACACAAGCTAACTTGTGTTACTGAGGCTGAAGTTTATATCTGCACTGTCTCTGTGAGTTTGTGGTTTATACTTCAAAAGAAAACATAGTGTTCATTGTAAGTTATCAATTACATGCACAAGATGCTACTTCATATTCACTGTTTCTATAGATCTATTTTCTGAGTTATTCTCATAACAAAATGAGAATAATTTTAGTATTTTTGTAAGAGTATTATTTCAAACAAAATTTAAGACAATTGGGTGTTTGCATGTGTGTGTATGTATGTATGTATGTATGTATGTATGTATGTATGTATGTATGTATGTATGTATGTATGTATGTATGTATGTATGTATGTATGTATGTATGTATGTATGTATGCATGTATGTATATATGTATGTGTGTATGTATGTTTGTATGTGTGTGTGTGTTTCTGTATGTAATGCACATGTTGTTGTTGTATAAACACGTATGTGTTTGTAGACGTGAGCATGTCAAGCTTAGTACCTTGAATATTGTGATGCTTCAAGAGCTAACAAAGTGTCAGGTTTCAGTCAACTGTAAAAATGTCCTTAGTATTATCTTTTGTGATCATGGTGTTCAGATAGATAGAAGATAAGGCATCGCCGTAATTACCATAACACATATGATATGTTTAACATGGAAACTCTATTTGTGTATTGTACACCAAATGATTTCCAAGTTTTTGCCAGATAAAATCATTTTTTTGTCAAAGTAATGAAAACATTACATTATCGTTGTTTTCATTATAGTTGTTGATCTTTTAGACTCTTTTATTATTGTGACTCATAGTCAACAATAAAAACACTACACATCTGATTGCACTTAAAACATACAAAACAAAGCTGACAGTACCAGAAAAATAATGGTGTGTTTCCCACGTGCAGGTGCAAGAAGTAGTGTATCTGCTTCATCATCTAAACAGTCACATAAAGCAACACACCAAACCTTGTGCCCACGCCTAATTGAGGTCACATCGATCTGCTTTGTTAACACCTGCCACGTGCCAGGGTGCTTGCACCATCAGTTACCTGTGATCTACCTGCCCAATCTCTAACAAACGCTAAATTAAGGGTCTGTGGAGTTTATTCTTCATATGTTGTGATTAGGGACACACCATGTCAGGGTGATGTACTGATTGTGTCTGCCGGAAAAGTGTAAAAATAAGTCACCTGTGCTACTTAGACTTAAATTTTGATCTTTGCACTATCTAACCTATGTTATTGAGGCTGAAGGTTCTATCTTCACTATCTCTGTGAGTTTGTGGTTTATACTTTGAAAGAAAACATAGTGTTTGTTGTAAGTGATTAATTACATCCACGAGATGCTACTTCATGTTCACTGTTTCTAGAGATCTATTTTCTGAGTTACTATTGTAACGAAATGAGAATAATGTTACTCTTTTTGTGAGAATAAACTTTCCAAAAATTTTAAAGAAAAATGTGTGATAGAAAGTGTGTCTATGTATGTATGTATAATTATAATAATAATAATAATAATTAAAAAAAAAAAATAATAATAATAATAAATGGAATTTGTATAGCGCTATATAATAATAATAATGATAATGATAATAATAATAATAATAATAATAATAATAATAATAATAATAATAATAATAATAATAATAATAATAATAATAATAATGTATGGAATTTATATATCTTGTAAAGACAAATTATAGTGCTTGCATTCACCATATTCTTACATAGTCATGCAGCCAATAACTATCAAAAGCTTAATTAAACAAAATTAAAATGTACCACCTATACACACATGCTCGCACGCACACGCACACACACACACACACACACACACACACACACACACACACACACACACACACACACACACACAGGCTGTAGGCTTTGGCAGGGTAATGGGATTTTGGCTGTTGAAGGCAGGGGCAGTTTTGAGATGAAAGAGGGAGAAAGCTAGGTTTGAAACAAATATGTCTTGAGGCTGGATTTATATGAGTCATATGTAGGCCTCTGTCTAAGAGAGAGAGGAAGGTTGTTCCAGATGGATGGACCAATAATAGAGAAAGAGCGACGATCAAGGGTGGATTGGTTGAATCTAGGTATTCGTAAGCACAGGGTATCTGCAGCAGAGTGGAGGGAACAAGAAGGAGTGTACAGGTGAAGACATTCACAAAGGTAGGAGGGTGCCTTTTGGTGGAGACATTTGTAACAGAGGGTACTGATCTTGTACTTTACTCTTTTTGGCACAGGCAACCAGTGGAGAGATTGCAGGAGTGGAGTAATGTGTTCAGATTTTTTCTTTCTGAGAACTAGGCGAGTTGCAGAGTTTTGTATACGTTGAAGGGAGTGGATAGATGTTGCTGTCAGACCAGCTAAAATGAATGGCAATAGACCAGACATGAGAGAATGAGAGACACAACAAGTTTGGATGTTGCATCAGTGGACAGGTACTTTCGAATTGCACTGATAGGCTGTAATGTATGTATGTATGCATGTATGTATGTTTGTATGTTTGTATGTATATATGTGTGTATGTGTGTATGTGTGTATGCATGTAATACACATGTTGCTGTATGAACATGTATGTGTTTTTAGGTGTGAGCATATCAAACTTAGTACCTTGAATATTGTGATGCTTCAAGGGCTAACAAAGTGTCAGATTTCAGACAACTGTAAAAAGTCCTTATTATTGTTATCCTTTGTGAGCGTGGTGTTCAGAAAGATGGAAGATATGGTACTGCTGCAATTATCATTACATATACGACATGTTTGACATGAGACTTTTTTTTGCCTATTGTACACCAGCTGAACTCAAACTTTTCACCATTCAGTATCAATTAAAGACAAGTAATGAAAATATTACATAACCATTGTTAACATTACTGTAGCTGATCTTTCAGACTGCTCATTTTAATTCATAACCAATAATCAACATACCACACACATCTGATTGTACTTAGAACATAAAAAACTAAGCTGACAGTACCAGAAAAATAATGATCAGTTTCCAACGTGCAGGTGCAAGAAGCAGTGCATCTGTTTCATCATCTAAACAGTCACATAAAGCAAAACACCAAACCTTGTGCCCACGCCTAATTGAGGTCACTCCGTTCTGCTTTGTTAACACCTGCCACGTGCCAGGGTGCTTGCACCATCAGTTACCTGTGATCTATCTGCCCAATCTCTAGCAAACGCTAAATTAAGGGTTTGTGGGGTTTATTCTTCATATGTTGTGATTAGGGACACACCACCTCAGGGTGATGTACTGATTGTGTCTGCGGAAAAGTGTTAAAAATAACTAACCTCTGCTATTTAGACTTAATTTTCCATCTTTGCACAAGCTAACATGTGTTACTGAGGCTGAAGTGTTTTACCTGCACTATCTCTGTGTGTTTGTGATTTATACTTCGAAAGAAAAGATAGTGTTCATTGTAAGTGATCAATTGCATGCACAAGATGTTACTTCATATTCATTGTTTCTATACATATATTTTCTGAACCACTCTCATAACAAAATGAGCATAATTTTAGTATTTTTGTGAGAGTATTCTTTCAAACAAAATTAAAGACAATTGTGTGTGTGCATGTGTGTGTGTATGTATGTATGTATGTATGTATGTATGTATGTATGTATGTATGTATGTATGTATGTATGTATGTACGTATGTATGTATGTTTGTATGCGTGTGTGTCTGCATGTAATGCACATGTTGCTGTATGAACATGTATGTGTTTGAAGATTTGAGCATGTCAAGCTTAGTACCTTGAATATTGTGATGCTTCAAGAGCTAACAAATTAGTCAGATTTCAGTCAACTGTAAAAATGTCCTTAGTATTATCTTTTGTGATCATGGTGCTCAGACAGATAGAAGATAAGGCATTGCTGTAATTATCATTATACATACAATATGTTTAACATGAAAACTCTATTTGTGTTTTGTACACCAAATGAACTCCAAGCTTTTGCCAGCAAAAATCATTTTGTTTGTTAAAGTAATGAAAACATTACATTATCGTTGTCGTCATTATAGTTGTTTATAATTTAGACGTTTTATTGTTGTAAGTCATAGTCAACAATGAAAACGCCACACACCTAAATGCACCTAAAACATTCAAAACAAAGCTGACAGTACCAGAAGAAATAATGGTGTGTTTCCCACGTGCAGGTGCAAGAAGCAGTGCATCTGTTTCATCATCTAAACAGTCACATAAAGCAACACACCAAACCTTGTGCCCACGCCTAATTGAGGTCACTCCGTTCTGCTTTGTTAACACCTGCCACGTGCCAGGGTGCTTGCACCATCAGTTACCTGTGATCTACCTGCACAATCTCTAGCCAAGGCTAAATTAAGGGTTTTGTGGGGTTTAGTCTTCATGTGTTGTGATTAGGGACACACCAAGTCAGGGTGATGTACTGATTGTGTCTGCGGAAAAAGTGTTAAAAATAACTGACCTGTGCTATTTAGGCTAACAAATTTCCATCTTTGTACTAACTAACCTGTGTTACTGAGGCTGAAGTTTATATGTGCACTATCTCTGTGAGTTTGTGGTTTATACTTGGAAAGAAAACGTAGTGTTTGTTGTAAGTGATCAATTACATGAACAAGATGTTACTTTTTATTCATTTTCTCTTCTATAGATCAGTGTTCTGAGTTCCCATCATAACGAAATGTGTACGACTTAAGTATTTTTTGTGAGAGCATTCTTTCAAAAAAGTCTTAAAGAAAATAAAGGATATTGGGAAATCGTGCTTACCTGCTGTAGAGTACGCTGCCACGTTATTCTTTAATCATCAGAGATGACGGAAAAGTGGCGGGGAGTGCAGCCATTCATGCCTAAGGATCATGGCTGAAGAACTACGGGTGGGATGTGAGCAAGAAGAGTTGAGTGTTTTCTGTTTGTGCTGAAGCAGACATTGTCTGTGAAGTGAAAGGGACATGTCAAGAGAGAGAGAGAGAGAGAGAGAGAGAGAGAGAGAGAGAGAGAGAGAAGAGAGAGAGAGAGAGAGAGAGAGAGAGAGAGAGAGAGAGAGAGAGAGAGAGAGAGAAGAGAAGAGAGAAGAGAGAAGAAAGACAGAGAACGAAGACAGAGACACAGAGACAACAGACAGACATAGGCAGATACAGAGATAGAGAGAACAATGAAAGGCGATGAACTAGTAACCCGTGTTATTAACAGAGGGCTATAGAATAAGCTAAGAGAGACAGAGAGACAGGAGGACAGAGACAGAAGACAGTGACAGAGGGATAAAAACAGTCCTTCAGATAAGACTATAAATTGAAATATCACGTTCAAATGCACACAGAACATCTTGTGCACACGTTAAAACACATTAAGCTTCTCTGAAGTGTAGCCCATTGTGTGCCGGTGGGAACGGGTGACAGAGTTTACTTAACCACATGCACACAGGTTTTGTGTTTAGACATCATCATCATCCCCGAAGTCAGAATACAGCTACCTTAATGGT
>CM054156.1:52259164-52266664 GCA_028751875.1 Rapana venosa
TGTGTGCGTTGTGCTTGTGTGTATGCGCGCGCAGGTGTATGTATGAGTGTGTACCTGTGTGCGGGGTTTATGCAAGTGATATTTGTGCACGTGTGTGTTGTGTGTTGTGTGTGTGCGTGAGTGTGTGTTGCGTGCGTGCGTGCGTGCGTGCGTGCATGCGCGCACGCATGTGTATGTTTGTAAGTTTGTATGCACGCTTTCGCACGCATATACATGTATCTGTGTTGTGTGATTTTTAGTGGTACCCAGAAAAGAAACAAGCCCAAATCGATCTGTGCACGTATAGCTATTTGTTGTAATGAGATAATGGAAAAGTCGCTCAACCCTAGAGCGATGGCCATTAGAGGGAGACAGAAGCGATTACAAATATCGAACTCTTGATAATGGAAATTTATGGAATGGAACTAACTCATCGCCATAACCCAGGGGGGCTCTTTCACGAGCTTTCTCTAGGCCTGGGGTTTTTGTTTTGATTTTTGGGAGGATTTTGAAAGAAAAAACGAACATTGGCTGTTTTCTTGCTGACAAGCAGCATCGATTTTAAAGGAGGTAAAGCAGTTTGCTATCTGTATAATCATCTAGCTGCTCTAAAGTAGGAGAAAGTATTGCTTTAAAGGCAGTTTTTATGAGCTTGTTTGATCTTATCGGTGGCAAAGTTTTATTTTAGTGGATTTTAAAGTGTGTGTGTGTGTGTGTGTGTGTGTGTGTGTGTGTGTGTGTGTGTGTGTGTGTGTGTGTGTGTGTGTGTGTGTGTGTGTGTGGTGTGTGTGTGGTGTGTGTGTGTGTGTGTGTGTGTGTGTAGCGGTGTGTATGTGTGAGTGTGAGTGTGTATGTGTTGTGCGTGTCTGTACGTATGTGTGCCACACTTCAGTGATGTATCTCTTTTTTCAAAGCTTGTATCTTCTTTCTAAACAAAATGAATTTGGCAATAAATAATAAAAAAGTAAAACACACACACAAAGAAAACAAAACCAAGCATGCTTTTTCTTATATGGAGTACAAGTAGTTCGATAGTCCTTAAATCCCTGAAACTTGTGGGCTTTGACCTCAACTCCAGAGTTGCTTATTGCCAGTATGTGTCTTCAGAAGTGTGGACATCGATCTCAAATCACTAGAGTCACTTTATGTTTTTAATTCAGCCTCAATGGTGAGGCAAGGTCATTCAGATATGATCTACAGTAGAGAATCGACACAGGACTGAGGTTAAAAAAACACAGGAATAAGCGATCCGAAAAACCTAAAAGAATATTCTTCCTACTTCATTGCAGGCAAAAACGTGTATTTTGGGGGGTTCCTTTTTATGTTGCCTGTTTGTCTATTCATTTTAAAAGCTGTGTGACAGTATGTCAAATCATCTGTATGTTTACCTGTCTACAATAATTATGTCTGTTTGTCTGTCCAAAATCGTATGACTGTTCATGCATACTACTGTTGCTCCTACTGCAACTGCTGCTGCTGCAGATCCTAAAGTTATTGTTGCTACTGTCATTTTGTTGTGTTTTTGTTATTGTCTTTTTTGGAGGTCTTTTTTGAGAGGGGGGGGGGGATGCTTCTGCTTCTGCTACTGCTGCCGCTGCCTCAGCTTCCGAAACAGCCAATTTGTTGTT
The DNA here is from genome assembly GCA_028751875.1 of Rapana venosa. Lineage (NCBI taxonomy): Eukaryota > Metazoa > Mollusca > Gastropoda > Neogastropoda > Muricidae > Rapana > Rapana venosa. The sequence goes on from CM054156.1 coordinate 52,260,772, forward strand.
TGTTTGTTTTTTAGTTCCTCGTCTAAAGCTCCCAGGTTCACCAATAGTAAACTTTTGCGTATGTTATCGTTTTTACCCGCCATTAAGGTATCCGCATTCCGACACAAACACTGTGTGCATGCGTTTTTTGAAATGCTGTCACCCGTTCCTAATGGCATGACATGGCCTTAATTTTGTTTTGAAAGGTGGAACGGGTATTTAACATATGTGTGTAAGATATTATGCGTGTGTTAGCGCACGGGACAGTGGTTTATAGTATCATGCAAAGGACTTTTAGGGGGTGGGGTAAGTAGTTATATTAACTCCAGGGTAGAACGCCTTAAGAAAACAAACAAAAACAAAATAACAACAACAATACAACAAAAACATCATCAACAACAACAACAACAACACCAACAAAGCGCTTCCGTCGTGGCTCGACCCCGGGCCGTCAGATCACAAAAACAACGCTCTAACCACCACTAGCCTTTCCTTCCCCCTCCCCCAGCCCCAGATCACCACCTCCCCCCACCCCCTCTCAAACAGTTTGTTTGAAATAAACGCAAGAGCAATTTCCGCTACCCGTAACTGTTGACAATACTGCAAAATTGCAGTTGCGTGCGAGATGGCGAAGGGGTTTGACAACAGCAGTGAAATTACCAACGCTCCATTTACTGCTATCTGAAGAGCCTTGACATTAGAACCGCATGCCACACTTGTTGTTGCTGTTGTTATCTCTGTCCGTTCTCCATTGTGCAGCTTGGACACTTTGCAATGCATCAGCGATCAGTGATCAAATAGGAAACACATCGACAAGCACCCATTCCATGTTCTGCAAGAGTTGTTTTAGGGGCTGTATTCAAATTTGATGCAGTCTATTATTCATGTATCTCTCATCGCTGATAGTTTGCTCCAAAACCAATTCAAGAATAAATGCCTGCTGGCTATGAATATAGTGTTCTTGTTCAAACAAATTATAGATATAGGTATAAACATTGCACAGGCAGGAGAAAAAGTGAGTCGAGGGTTTGAGAGGGCAGAGAGAGAGGAGAGAGAGAGAGAGAGAGAGAGAGGAGAGAGAGAGAGAGAGAGAGGAGAGAGAGAGAGAGAGAGAGAGAAGAGGAGAGGAGAGAGAGGAGAGAGAGATTGATGGATGGATTGATGGATGAATGAATGAATGAATGAATGAATGAATGGATGGATGGATGAATGAATGAATGAATCTTTTAATTGAGAGGAAGGATTAACGTGCATCATGCCATTTACAACATCAAGCCCTCAGTCAAGAAAAATCAATAATAAAAATGTAAAAAATGTCAAACAAGAAGAGAGAGAGAGAGAGAGAGAGAGAGAGAGAAGAGAGAGGACAGACAGACAGCCCAGACAGAACAGACAGACAGACAGCAGCAGACAGACGGCAGACAGGAAGACAGTCATGTAGAAGATAGGTATTCAGACAAAACAAGGGACTCAAGAATAGAGAAAGACAAAGAGAGACAAAAATGCACTGGATAAAAAAAAAATGGGAGTGAGAGAGAGAGCAAACAATCATGTAAACTGAAAGATGTTAAGATAAAGTCTTTAAAAAAATGGAATTGCAGTAGTTTATCTGTAATGTACTTGTTATGCGTTACAGTGTATATACGTCACGGGTACATGTGTAAACAAAAAATATGAAAATTCAGTAAAAGTAAACACAAAGTTTAAACAAATAATAATATCTAAGGAGAATAAAAAAGCTTGAAATATACACGCGGAACTCATTGCCTAATTCTAAGCGCTGAGACATATGTTGAGCTCATTCCCTTAATTTTGATATTGAAGTAATACAACTATATTGAACTCAATGCCTTGAGGTTCACCAACGGTGAGATTTTGCTTAGCGTACTGTGTTTGCCCACAGACCCATTTCCACTTGGGCACGCAATGACCTACTCTCACTAGAGGCTGAAGGGGTTCTAACATGTGCACTTCATGTTCTGCCTGCGTTTGCACTTGGAGCTTAGGTTTATACTCTTGAAGGATGTGGTAAGTCTGGACCGAGATGGATGGAGGAGGCTTACCACGGCATCGTCTTTCGTGTCTCCCCCACGACCGCCAAGGTCACGGGTCTGATGATGATGATGATGAAAGTCGGTACTTATGTTAACTACAGGATCAAAATCCGTTCAAACGGGTTGTCATGGTGATGGCTTGAACAAATACCGTCAGCTCACGATGGCAACGTTCTAACCACAAGGCTACCCCCACTCCCACTTTTGGATTATATTTGTGATGTAATATAATGTAATGTAATCAAACCAAATACTGTATGTGCTGCTTCTTCCACTGCCTGCTTTTTGCTGTTCCTGATTCCAGAAATGCCAATCAAGACCATCTTCTGCAACATCCGTCATTATTGTTAACAACAAAATCTCCCGTGGAAAAAAAACAGAGAGAAAAACAGAATTGTGATTGCGTGCAGGAGGGTAAACTGGCATGACAACCCAAATCAAATCATCAACGCTCCATTTGTTCCACTCTGGAGAGAGCCCTGACCTTTCAACTTCCATATTGTGTTATCTCCCTCTGCCCGTTATTATCACTCTGTAGCGTTTGATCGTGAACAACGAAATAGAAACAATCAATTTCTCCCTGCCCATGTTATATCCCTGGGTCATGAATTGTGTTCTGTGTCCTACAAACTCATGTTGTGTCATGTTCAAACATATCACAGCTCGATATTTTCTAGTAGACGATTTTAGTAAGTGACTGTGCCAACGTCTGCACGAAATATGTTTGATTACTTACCAGATGAGAAAATCAAATAGCTAGTGTTTATTATTTTGTGCTATAAAAATTTGGTGAAGAATAAATAGCCACAAAGATAGAGAGAGTAGGGTAAAGAGAGATTTTGCGTATTCAACAATTTTTGGCCACCATCAATGCAGCTACTTTCTAACTTCCACATTAAATAATCTATGCTTCCGAAAGGCGGAATCTGTGCACAAGATGGTTTCCATTCAAAATCATACAGAAGTTTGGTTTATAGTCTCAACCTAAACAAAATTGGAGGGGGTGGGGGATCTAGTAAAGTCAGTACTAGTGTTAACTTTAGTGGGAAAGTTCCCTCCAACAAATGCCTTGGTGGTGGCTCAAACCTGGGTCATCACATGAGCGCAAAACAATATGTTCTGAACCTGGTCTCCCCTCATCCCCCCCCTACCTGAGATTTGTAATGTAATCAACCAAATACTGTATGTGCTGCTTCTTCCACTGCTTGCTATTTGCTGTTCCTGATTCCAGAAATGTCAATCAAGACCATCTTCGGCAACATCCGTCATTATTGTTAACAACAAAATCTCCCATGCAAAAAAAGAAAGAGAGAAAAACAGAATTGTGATTGCGTGCAGGAGGGTAAACTGGCATGACAACCCAAATCAAATCATCAACGCTCCATGTGTTTCATTCTGGAGAGAGCCCTGACCTTTCAACTTCCATATTGTGTTATCTCTGTCTGCCTGTTATTATCACTCTGTAACGTTTGATCGTGAACAGCGAAATAGGAACAATCAATTTCTCTCTGCCCATGTTATATCCCTGGGTCATGAATTGTTTTCTGTGTCCTACAAAATCATTATGTTTCATGTTCAAACCTATCATAGCTGGTTATTTTTTTGTAGAATGTTTTGTTTGGTAAGTGCCTGTGCGAACGTCTGCATAAAAGGTATTTGATTATTTAGGAGAAGAGACAAATGACAAATAAACGGCCAATGTTGATTATCTTGTTTCTAAAAATGATTGTAAAGAATAATTAATAATGTCCAAAAATGAAGAGAGGAGAGAGAGAGAGAGAGAGAGAGAGAGAGAGAGAGAGAGAGAGAGAGAGAGAGAGAGAGAGAGAGAGAGAGAGAGAGAACAGGAAAATATAACTCAAAATAAAAATCCAACAAGACAAAACACCACCAACAATAGTGCCAGCAACAAGAAGTTTACTACTACTACTACTACTACTGCTGCTGCTGCTGCTGCTACCACTACTACTACTACTACTACTACTACTACTACTACTACTACTACTACTATTACTGGTACTACTACCACTGCTACTACTACCACTACTCCTACTACTGCTGCTGCTGCTGCTGCTACTGCTAACTCTACTGCTACCACTACTACTACTGTTACTGCTACTACTACCACTGCTGCTACTACCACCACTACTACTACTACTTCTACTACTACTACTACTACTCCTACTACTTCTACTACTACTTCTACCACTGCTACTGCTGCTGCTGCTGCTGCTGCTGCTACTGCTGCTACTACTACTGCTACTACTACTACCACCACCACCACCACCACTAAGACTACTACTACTACTACTACTACTACTACTACTACTACTACTTCCACCACTACTACTACCAATACTACTACTGCTGCTGATGCTGATGCTACTACTACTATTATTATTATTACTACTACTACTACTACTACTTACACTACTACTACTAACTATTACTGCTTAGTCCTAAGCAAAAAGCAAGAAGCATAGCAACAACAAGAGCAACAAACAACAGCTAAAACTGGGTCACACCTTTAAGCCTGTCAGACAAGACATGTCAACAGGGATTGACTGAGACTTGACTGCTACAATGGACAGTGGGACAGGCAAGGACACAATGCAATGTCTGGGATTACGAACTTAAGCTCTGTGGCGTGTCTGCAAGGGTGGGGAAAGCAAGCATTCAGCAATCCTGGATGGAACCACCCAGCTTTTAGGTAAACCACCCCTGCGTGGGGAGAATGCAGTTGCTGTTTGCGGCCTTTTAATAGAAAATGGGCAAAGCTTTTTCGGTGTGTTGATTGGTTGGATTGGAGGATGGGTGGTTGGCTGGTGGGTGGGTTTGTTGGGAGGGTGGTTAGCTTATTGATTGGTGGGTTGACAGGCTGGTTGGTTGGTTGGTTGGTAGGTTGACAGGCTGGCTGGCTGGTTGGTAGCTTGATAGGCTGGTTGGCTGGTTGGTTGGCGGGTTAGTTGGCTGGTTGGCTGGTTAGTTGATTTATTTGATGATTTTTAAAAGGAACTTTAGCCGTCAGGGACGATAAGTAGTAATCTTATTTCTCGTTAAAATGATATCTCTCCTTGCCTGTGACTCTCCCATCCATACCACTAAACTTCCTCGCTAAAATGTGTCTGTTATCAAATCTTTTTTTTTATTTCGTTTTGTTCTCATCCAACCTTTACTATTCCATTATCATCGAAATAAAAGAATGAATAATAAGAAAAGATAATATTACGCCATACACGCATTATCCTGGGCTGCATTCCAAATATTTGATCAAGCCAGAACACAATGTATCACACAGTGTTCACAGAAGTTGCACAATGCAGTTACGTTGGGAGTAGCGAAAACAGCAAAAGCAATATCAACACCAACACACACACACACACACACACACACACACACACACACACACACACACACACACACACACACACACACACACACACACACACACGCCACACACACACACACATACCCACACACACGACAACAGCAATAGCAATATCAACATAAACACACGCGCGCGCATACACACACTCACCACACACCACACACACAAACACACACACCACCACCACAACAACAACAACAAAAACACAACACAGCACAACACAACCCCTCCACCCATCCTACCCATCCACCCCTCCCCTCCTCCCACTTACTTCCCCCCAACACACACAGACACACACGCACACACACACACACGCACACACACACACACACACACACACACACACACACACACACACACACACACACACACACCACACACACACAAAATACACACACACAAACACACGTCATTAAAAGGCCAGACTTTGTATAGACAACAACGTGGAGAAAATAACATTTTGACATTCTAG
>CM054156.1:52276664-52301664 GCA_028751875.1 Rapana venosa
GAGATGGTGGCATTGTCAAATAATGATGGCCCTTTTTTTTTTTAATTACCAAGAGGCTGCTGCCTCCTCTCTTTTCCACCCCAGTAGAAATAGAAGCTTTTGATGGAACAGCTGACCTTTTTCTATCTTATCTAGAGATCACATTAATTTTGTATAAACAGGTTTGGTTTGTTTTTTTGCATTTGCTTAATATCAAAATGCACACGTGTGCGGGCTCAAGTGTATGTGTGTTTCTATCTCTGTTATGCGCACACGCATAAACACAAATGCACACACACACATGCACACTCATACATATACACACACTTACACATCCCAACACATACATACCACACCTTAACACACACATACCCCTCACACACACACACACACACACACACACACACACACACACACACACCACACACACACTCTCTCCACACACATAACCCCTTCACACACAGATTTGAAAATCCAAACACAACAAACTACAGGAATACGAAAGGAAATGTCCACACTTTTCCAGGGACACACAGTAAAAGCCCAATTATTGTCAACAGAAAGACAGACAGTAAAACTACACCCTTTAGAGTCTAATAAGCTTGAAAGGGATGTGGATGGATAGAGGGGAGTGGGGAGATCGATAATCAGAAATTCAATATCCCCACCAAGCCATAGTGATGTTGTCTAAACCTGTCTTCCTTCACCAATTAGAGCTAGAGAATCTAAAACACAGCTCTTTTAGCGTCTACAACAGACTCATTCTGCTTCGTCTAACACTCAAACAGCAAGTATTTATGTTACATTATGAACCATCAATATTGTTTAACAGGGATACTGAACACACACATACACACGCACGCAGGCACGCACGTACGCACCATGACACCCCCCCCCCTATCCCACACACACACACACCCATCAGAAAATCAAAACACACAGACCACAGGCATACTACAGAAAATGTCCACACTGTTCCATAGACAAGCATTAACATTCCAATTATTATCAACAGAAAGACAGACGGTAAAACTACATCCTCCAGTGTCTAATATGCCTAAAAGGATGCGGAGAGGGGGGAGATCAATAATCAGAAATTCGATATCCTCATTAACCGATCGTGATGGTGTCTAAACCTGTCTGCCTCCCACAATTTGAGCTGGAGAGGCTATAACACATCTCTGTTAGCATCTACACACAGAATTATTCTGCTTCGTCAAATGCTCATACAGTAAGATTTTATGTTTTATTATTAAGCATCAATATCACTTAATAAGGATATTGAATACTCACTCATATATATATATATATATATTCATTTCCTGTACTTGGTTTTCATATATAATAATATATATATATATATATATATATATTATATATGAAAACCAAGTACAGGAAATGAATTATAACTGCATTCCAATCATAAAATGATTTTTGTCCAAAAAGATAAGTCACTACAAGATAAAACTTTGAATGCAGCATTTAGGGAATAATCGAGTAAAGACCATGCCTTTGGCCTGACCTGACTCGAGTTTCGGCTCCTGGTTGAGCACCCTTAAGAGGTCCCGGCAGTAATTGAAACCTCACTCATCCTCTGTGGTACCTAACAGAAGTGTCTATTGCAGCCCTAAGAATAAATAGATATTCTTGTGGATACCACCACTGCCAGCAATAGATGAAAAATAGAAAGAGAAGGAAAAAATATGAAAATAACAGTGGTAAATAATTGCATATGTAGACAAAAATAAGTGGCTAGCGAACCTTTGTGCCTTATGTTCTTTGGGGATCCTTCTTATATCAAAAGGATGCAAGGGAGATCATAAAGTCTGTATCCAGCCAATGGGTCTGTTATAGCTGGATAGCAATGTTAACCTGAACATTGTCAGACACTTTGGAGTGTTGACACAGCCTGACGAAGTTGAAAATAGATGGCCTTTACTTGGATCTCAGAAGAGATGCTATTCCCCACTAGACCAATCACATAATTGAGAAAATATAGTGAGGAAAAAAATGTGCAGGTAATCAGTTACAACTTCATTCCCACCTTTAAAAATGATTTTTGTCCCAGATTCCAGAAAATAAATCACTACAAAATACAGCTTTGAAGACAGAATTTGGGAAACAATTGAGTAAGGACCATGTCTTTGGCCTGACCTGACTGAGTTTCAGCTCCTGTGCATACTAAAAAAGACAGATGGGTGATCAGATGCATCGATAGATAGATAGACAGATACATCGATAGACACACATACAGACAGATAGATAGATCGAGAGATCGGTAGACACATCGATAGATAGATAGATAAATAGAAATATAGATAGATATATAAATAGATAGGTAAATAGATAGATAGATAGATGAACAGATACATCGAGAGACAGATATATGGACAGACAGATACATCGATAGATAAATAGATAGATAGATAGATAGATACATAGATAGATAGATAGATAGATAGATAGATAGATAGATAGATAGATAGATAGATAGATAGATAGATAGACAGATACATCGATAGGCAGACAGACAGACATTCAGAAAGAAAGAAAGAAAGAAAGAAAGATAGATAGATAGATAGATAGATAGATAGATAGATAGATAGACAGACAGACAGACAGACAGACAGATACATCGATAGACAGACAGACAGATAGACATACATAGAGATAGATAGATGGATAGATAGATAGATAGATAGATAGATAGATAGACAGTTAGATCGATAGATCGATAGATAGATCTATCGATAGAATGATAGACACATAGATAGATAGATAGATAGATAGATAGATAGATAGATAGATAGATAGATAGATAGATAGATAGATAGATAGATAGATAGATAGATAGATAGATAGATAGATAGATAGATAGATAGATAGATGGATCTTGATACTCACAAAATGACTAGACAGACAGGGAAAAGAATGAAACTGTAATGTGAACCAGCCTCTCCTCCCCCTATCCAGACTGATCTTCACTTGCCGTGAGGAAGACAGGGACGTGACAGAAAGCTCGGTGAATATTTATGAAGTGGAACACAAGGTTGATTCATTTCATCAGACTGTCTGAAACCTTTGCTTTTAAAGTTCTGTCCAAACTACTTTTGTCTGTCTGCCTATCTGTCTATGCCTGTCTCTGTCTGTCTGTTTGTTTGTTTGCCTCTATGTGTGTGTGTGTGTGTATGTGTGTGTCTGTCTGTCTGTCTCTCTGCCTCTCTGTCTGCTTGTCTCTGTCTGTCTGTCTGTCTGCCTGTCTGTCTGCATGTGCGCGCACGTGCGTGTGTGTGTGTGTTTCAGTTTAATGTGTGATATTGGAAAATATGTGTATGGATATGCATGCATTCGTGTGTGCATGTGTGCATGTGCTTGTGTACGTGCGTGCATACGTGTATGTGTGTGTATGTGCACGCGTAAAAAAGCCTTTGACACAGAGAGAGAGAGACAGACAGACAGACACACGATAGGCAGACAGACAGAGACAGAGTGATACGGAGAGACGTTTTCATTATGAATATTTACCATTCCACCACTCACTCGCTCCTGACGATAGCTTTGCAAAGTACTCTGTGTGTGTGTGTGTCAAAATTTTGAAACTGTTTGACCATCATGTGTGGTGCAAGTCTAACAAAAGTCATAAGGAGTAAAATATATTTCACTTTCACATAACTTTTAACATCACATCTGCTTCTTTCAGAAACTAGTACCATCTATGACCTACATTCTCTGTGTCATCTTTTGGCCATTGTGGGGATATCATGCATCAGGTCAATTCTGTTCGTCCAATCCTATGACTACCATCCCCCTTCACACTTTTGGACTAGTCTGCAACATGTCTTTGCCCTTTGTCTCCCTCCTGGATAGTTTACAGTGATGCTGTCTGGGTATGGGGTTAGGAACAAAGATTGGAGAGACAGACAGACAGACAGAGACAGAGAGACAGAGACAGAGAGAGGCTAAAAATCAGACAGATTTGAAACCTTTACCCCGTTGTTCCCCAGAAGGAAGCATTAATGTAAATTGGAGTGGGGCGCAATATCCTAGTCATGACACAGTTGCCCTTGTTACTTGACAGCAAAACGGGAATCGAACCCAGGTTTGACCCACCACTTAAACACCCGTCCAAGCTGATTTCCCCCCTGGAGTTAGCATCAGTACTGACGCCACTCCTCCCAAAATCCTTCGAATGAGACTACAAACCGAGGCCCTGTGAGCAAAAAGTAAGCAGAACATCTTGCCTACACGTTAAAGACCTGTTCTGCTCTTTTAGAAGAGTAGGCCATTCGTGCCAGTAAAGAGCAGATGGCAGAAAACATATTAAAAAAAAACACACGTACACACCGGTGTCGAGTTAAGACAACGTCCCCGAATTCGAAATGCGGCTACCTTAATGATAGGTAAAACTGGTTACATACACACAAAAATCTCACCATTGGTGAACCTAGGAATTGTAGCAGAGGAACGAAAGAAAAGCCACCTAACACTCCCCAGTGCTGATCCATTATCTACTTTCTTTCCTCTCAAAAAGGAGGAAGGGGGAGGGGAGAAAAGAATCCATAAGTGTATTTCCTTCTCGTCTCTACCCTCGAAGGGAATATCATGTAATAGCCTCAGAACTAGTCTTCCAAATAATCAGCTGTCACCATCACTTTTCAAAAGCTTGAGTTGTTTACAATAGACCATCACATTTTTTTTCATCTTTCGTATTGATATGTCTTGACAATGCCGTCTAGGTCGAAAATGGGATTGGGCACAGACAGACAGACAGACAGACAGACAGACAGACAGACGAGATTTTATTTTATTTCGAGGATGGTGGAATAAGCTCTCATGTGCTTTTTTCAACCAGTCCCCGTGTGTATGCAGTTTTGTAAAGTTTGTCGTCCGTTCCCACCGGCACACAATGGCTTACTCTTCAAAAAGTGGAACGGGCTTTAACGTGTGCACAAGATGTTCTTCGTGCGTTCACACACGGGACCTCGGTTTATTGTCTCATCTAAAGGACTTTGGGGGATAGTGGAGTCGGCACTGATGTTAACTCCAGAGGAAAATCGTCTTGAATGAGATTCGAACCCGGGTAAACAGATCACGAATACATCACTCTAACCACCAGGAGAGAGAGAGAGAGAGAGAGAGAGAGAGGAGAGAGAGAGAGAGAGAGAGAGAGAGACAGACAGACAGACAGACAGACAGACAGACGGACAAACAGACAGACATACAGACAGACAGAGACAAACAGGCAGGCAGGCAGACAGACAGACAAAGAAAGAAACAGAGAAATGGACAGACAAAGACACATAGAGAGACAGAGACATATGTAGAAATAGAGAGAGAGAGACAGACAAACAAAAAGACAGACAGAGACAAAAAGCTTTAGTGACAGAGAGACATAGACACAGAGTGATAGAGACAGAAACAGAGACAAAGAGAGACATAAACAGAGACCAGGTAGAGCTGCTAGAGCGCAGTGGTTAGCGACTTGGTTCAAGGACTGGAAGGTCGTGGGTTTGAATCCCGTAAGAGGCACAGGGACTTGCTTCAAACTCATTCCCGCTCCTACCCAGAGTGAGTTTGCTATGAGCTCTCTGAGAACACTGGGACCACACAGTCGAACTGGATCTACATCACAGAAATATTATGATTGGAAGGGTAGATTGCAGCCCTGCCATGTAGCCTCAAAGTACATGCACTTCCAAAGCAATATCTTCATATGTTGTCATTCTCACTGATCATCATGCAATAAAAGCAAATTATCTCTGATTTGGTAGCCTCCGTTGCTGTGGTCCTCATGGTGACCTCAGTTTTGGTCTGCCCTTGTTGCTCGTGTGTGCCTGTGGTCAGATTTTGTCAACGCATTTGGGGTTGGAGGTTCACGGGAGAAGGTCATTGAAGGACCTTGTGATGGCTGCAATCGTGGATAGACGTCTCACTCAGTCTGGATCCGCGACTGAGCTATTACTGTCGTTATTGTGGGGACATAGTAGATGGTGTCCTACGTATGTTAGCTCAGAATAGGCACCACTGAACGTCTAAAAAAAATGACCCAACAGCAGCGAGGGGCCCCTCTGGCTGGTAGCCCCACAGCGGCCTTATATTGATGGGCTCCTTTGAAGATATGACATGAAAATCTGTGTGTGGCTGGAGCGGAGAGATTGAAATGAGCAGCGTGGGAACGTCAGGACAGACAAGTCACAGAGGTTGAGGCAGCAAAAAAGACATGCAGAGAGAAAAGGAGAAATATAGATATAGACAGACATACAGATGTACAGACATTCAGACAGACAGGCAGACAGGCAGACAGACATTCAGATAGACAGACAGAAAGAAGTAGAGTGAGACAGACACAGAAAGACAGACCGAGAGAGAGAGAGAGAGAGAGGGGGGTAGAGACAGAGAGACCGAGAGAGATATAGGGGGGGGGGAGGGGTAGGTGATTACCTTTATGACACTTATGGGGCATTCATTCAATGAAAATATCGCCCACCATTGATATGTCTTTCTCTGTGAAATCACAGATTGGCGGCAAGTCTAGACGAAGGAAAAATACGAGGTACTTCGAAATGTCACGAGTGTGCGTGGGTGGGGGCAGGGCAGGGGGTCTCTAGGCGTGCATGCGTAAATGTGTGCGTGGGGTTGTGTGTGTGTGTGGTAGTGGGATGTGTGGTGAGTGTGGAGGTGAGTGGGAGGGAGATGTGTGAGATGAGATGGGATGGAGAGAGAGTGGAGAGAAAAGAGAGAGAGATTGTTTTTAAATGCTTACAAGTGGAAACTCAATTTATCACTGTCAGGTTTCCAGCTATCAAACCGTGCAATAAACACAGCGAACATTAGTTTCATGCTACAAAAAACAACCAGAACTGAAAATATTGTTCGAGAAACAATCTGCTTAATCAAGAAGAAGAATACTAGCCACCAACCAAAAGCTTATTATTATTATTATTATTATTATTATTATTATTATTATTATTGTTGTTGTTGTTGTTGCTGTTGTTGTTGTTATCATCATCATCATCATCATCATCATCATCATAACCATCATCGTCATCATTCATCATCATCATCATCATCATCATCATCATCATCGTCATCATTCATCATCATCATCATCATCATAAATTTAACCATTCACAACTGACCCCAAAAAACCACCACGAAAGGCAACAACTACAAGGATAACGATAACTAACAAGTAGAAAGAGATGCTGAATGTGATGGTGTGTCTGAAGCAGTCAGATGGGCTGAAATAGCATCAACACAGGTATGCTAAAACAGCCACAACGACTGCCTCTCTTGACAAGAAGGTGTCAATGAAAGAGAACGCAATCAGACGATCTACGCTCATCTAACGGACAGATTTTATGCACGACGTGTGATTTCCATTTTAAGACTACAAACAGAAAAATGTTGAAGTTGTTGTCAGCCTTTCCTGCTTCTTCTTCTTCTCTTTCTTTTCTTGATGTGTCTGTGTCTTCTTTTTCTTCTTCATCTTCTTCTTTCCTTTTCTAACTTTCTTCTGCTTCTGTTTCTTTTTTTTCTTTCTTCTTCTTCTTCTTCTTTACTCTTTTCTTTCTTCTTCTTCTTTTCTTCTTCTTGTCTTTTTTTTTCTAAATTTAAAATGAATTTTTCTCTTCTTTCTTTATCTTTGGGTCGGATTCGTTCACCTTGCTCTTTTCTCTAGCAAATTTAAGGGGAGGTTAACTATGAGATGCGTGACATTTGCCGCCTTGGTTTGTTTATATATATATATACTGTTTCTGTTGCTTGTGTACTAGGGGAAAATAAAGGGGAAAAGTGTCTTCTGATTAGGGAATACTTTTAAAACGAAGGTCAGAGAGTGAGTGCCCAGCCAAGTGGTCAGTCATAGCTAAAAGAATTACCAAAATGTTGCCAGACAATTTTTACTTTTGGCACCTGTCAATACCATTCTTTATAAAAAAAAGGCCCTTACTTTGATCTTAGAAATGATTCAGTCCTCCCCATGACTAAGTAATAATTATGTCATAGTGTAATCGGTAGGGGAGAAAACCAAGTGCGGGTAATCATTTACATCTGCCCCGTCACTATGAAAATATTGTATAAAAAATTTTATCTGAAAAATATATATAATGAGTACATTCTTTCAGTAACAGGATTTGAGGCCCTACTGGTAAGGACCATGCTTCAGCGCCAATCATCTCACGTGTTGACCTTTGGATGAGCACTCTTTAGGTATCCTGGTAATGATTAAAGCTATTATCCTGTTTGGCAAATGTGTAAGTTGTTAATCTTATTTGTGAAAAGTCACTTGTGCGTGAATGATTTGAATGCAAGCGCTTTGATTTAGTTGCTTTACAAGATCCAGTGGTGTACAAATTCCAAATATCATTGTTATTATTGATATTAATTTACAACCAGACATTTTGTTCTCATAATATAGAATTGTCTATCACATTCATAAGAATGATTTTATGTTCTTGTGGTCTAGCAAAGCGGCCATCGAAAGATGGCTAAAGAAACTGGAAGAAAGCATGCTTAAAATACTTGCTGTAGAGCATATAGTCAAAGAAGATTTTGTTTTAAACCTAGTGAATCTTTTGCCTGATATCTGTATATTCCTTTGAAAGAACGCAAGAGAAGTCATGCAATGATTACGAAGGACACCACGTGACTAGCCCTCTACTGACGACACTAATGAAGCTCAGTCGCGAAGTCATACTGAGTGCAAAGTCCATCAGGGTGGTGACCTCCACATCGTCCTTCCAACGACCTTCTCCCGCGAAGCTCAACTCCACCCCCAAAGGCTTCGGCACAACCCCCCACAGGCACAGGAGTGAGTGTATGGGAAAATCAACACTAAGGTCGCCATGCCACCAATTCCGAGGGTGTTTATTTTTGTTATTGCATCATGATCAGTGACGATGATGATGACGTCATTATGCTGCTATTAAAGTGCATGAGCTTTGAGACAGTGTTGCACTCTACACTTAATATCATGATATATCCCTGCGTCAACCGAGACCCGAGATACATACACCTGCAGTGTTGGTCAGATGATTTAAGCAACACTCTCAAACTCGCATCCGTTAAGTGGATGAAGCTGGACTGTGTGGTGCCAGTCTTCCTAATGATCCCTTAGCAATCTCACTCTGGGTAGGAGCCGGCCAGAATCCGAAAAATCCCTACGACTCAAGAAATTCAAACTCGTAACCTTTCAGTCCGTGACCCAAGTTGCTAACCACTGTGCCAAGGCAGCTAGTTCGGGTCTGCTTTTGTTGAGAAACGAATAACACAACCTATATTTCCTTGCTACGTTTTCCCCCCAAAGGGACATTACCCATTAGCTCACAGCCATTCTTCACATCTGCTCATACCATAAGCCTTCAAACCGTTGAATGCTTTACAACAGGCCATTACATTTTTGTCTCCCTTCTTGTTATTTTACGACAGGTTTGTCTGGATCGAAAATGAGACTGGAGAGACAGAGAGGGGGTAGGGAGACACAGAGAGAAGAGAGAGAGAGAGAGAGAGAGAGGGAGAGAGGGGAGAGAGGGGGGGGGGGAGAGAGGAGAGAGACAATGACAATGACAAATTCTTTTATTTTGAGCATAATGAAAAGCGAGGGAGGGAGGGAGGAGAGAGAGAGAGAGAGAGAGAGAGAGAGAGAGAGAGAGGAGAGAGAGAGAGAGAGAGAGAGAGAGAGAGAGAGAGAGAGAGAGAGAAAGGGGGGGGGGGGAGGAGTGAAGGAAGGCGATTTCGTTGATGAGTTTATATGTAATAATGAATGATACTCCCTAGGCTTGATATTTCGTTTCCCGTTCAGTCAGTTTTGACAGATGGTCTAGACGTAGGAATTTTAAGATACACTTCAAGAGGTGTCAAAGAACTTGTGTGTGTGTGTGTGTGTGTGTGTGTGTGTGTGTGTGTGTGTGTAGTGTGTGTGTGTGTGTGTGTGTGTGAGAGTGTGCGTGTTGTGTGTTGTGTGTGTGTGTGTGTAAGTGTGCGTTTTGTGTGTGTGTGTGTTCATGTGTAAGTTTATATCTCTTCAGGATTTGTGAGATTAGACCATAAGAAAAACTAGGAGGGGGGTCTAGGAGGGGGTGGAATCACACTGTATTAAACACACACACACACACACAATATAAAACAATGAAGATAAAAATGAAAATTCAACTACTGACCCACAGTGTCTAGTCAGGAAAATTCAGCTCTTAAGTCATTCTTCAGTACTATATATGTTGTTGTTTTTTAAATTACGTTTCTAAGAACAGCTAACCAATGAACGATAAAGGCATATTTCTAAGAAATACCAAGAGGAAATCTGATCCGCAGAAAGATAATGTATTTACAGGTTTTATCATCATCATCATCATCATCATGCATGACGACGACGATGATGATGATGATGATGATGATGTATTAATAATATATTAATAATTAATAATAATATATAATAATAATATAATAATAATACAGAACTGTGTAGCAGCTGTTAATAAACGAAAATTGGGCCATGGTCTTACTGTGGTAAAAGTATGTATGTATCTTTTTCACACATGCAGCATATAATAAAATAAAATAATAAAATAATAATTAATAATAATAATAATAATAATAATAATAATAATAATAATGTATGGAATTTATATAGCGCTGAATCTTGTAAAGCAACAAATCAAAGCGCTAAGTATACAAAGGGATAATGCAGTTTTTTTGTCAAAATAGATGTAAGCCTGAGAGTTGCCACCTGTGTAAAACAACAACAAAACAAATGCCAACAGCAACAACAACAACAAAGCAACAAAACAAACAAACAAACAGTGGACATTTTACACTCCCAAGTACAAGTTCTCCGATTTTCAAAAGGAGATGACAAGGCCTGCAGGATATTTCAAATGAAACACCCCCCATGTGAGTAGATTTCTATGATCAATAGTTATGCTATGACCACATATACAAGAAATATGTCCAAAATGGTCTTAAAACAGCTCAATTTCTATATGCATGCCCCAGAAAAACGTTCCTTTTTTTTATCAAAAATCAATTTCTCATTCTCTATCGAAAAATCAAATTTTGCCGTTCCTTTATATGTACATCTAGACAACCAACTCTTTTTCTCATCTCAAATAACGTTTGCTGGGCTTTATCAAATGACCTGATAGTAATGCTGAAGTGACACATACAGTTTCAAATTTGCGTCGAGATTTGCTGATCTATGTGTTCGCACTTTTCCTGAAATATCAATTTTCCTTTCAGTGTAATACACACCAGAGTGAGACGGAATCCTACAAACAAGCAATATCTGAGCCTTTTAAGGTAAAAAAATCATTGGAATTACAAATTCCAGTAACTAGTTTAGACACCTAACGAATGTTTGCATAGAAAACGTTTGCACAGTGTGTGTGTGGAGGGGGGGTGGAGGGGGGCATGTCCGAGAGAATTAGGGACATACAGGCAGACAGACAGAGAGACAGAAATAAGGGGAGGGTTCATTCAGACAGAACATACGGGAAGACAGATGAACATTGACAGAAACAGACGCTTAAGCCGAGTGGTTAAACACGTTCCACTTCAATCCCATGGATTCATGAAGTCGTAAGTTCGATTCTTCAGCAGCGCCTGGTGAATTAAGTGCGGGGATTTTTACGATCTCCCAAGTCAACTTCAAGTGCAGACCTGCCAGTGCCTTTATTCCCTTCGTGTGTATACACATGCAGAAGAACAAAATATGCACGTTAAATATCCCGTAATTCATATCCGTGTTCGGTGGGTTAAGGATAAGACTACGTTCCACCCTGTGCCTTCTGATCCCCAATTTACTGGCATTCCTCTCCTTTTCTTCACCCAACAAGCGAGAATGAAATCAAGACAATCCTGAAAGAAATGACAATAAAATCATGTGATTTTGACCCTGTGTCTGCTTCTCTTTTCATTCAGTACCTTCCACAGCTTATACCCACCATCACAAAAATAGTAAACTCAACACTTCTTTCAGGAACTTTCCCAACAGCTCTCAAAACTGCAATAGTTACACCACTACTCAAAAAGCACGACCTTGACCCTAACACTCTGAAGAATTAGAGACCTGTATCAAACCTACCGTTCATTTCTAAAGTCCTTGAAAAAGTTGTTCTAACAACTCAACAACCATCTTCATTCCAATAATCTCCTTCCCCCTTTCCAGTCTGCATATCGTGCCAACCACAGTACCGAAACCACCCCAGTCCACACGTTAAACACGCTTCTACAAGCTTCTGATTCCGGAAAAATCTCCCTCCTCACTCTTCTTGACTTATCTGCAGCCTTCGACACTAAAGACCATTCAATTCTTCTCTCCCATCTTCAAAAAACGTTTGGTATTACAGGCACAGCCCTCACCTGGTTTAGTTCATACCTCTCAGACCGATTCCAAACAGTTGCAGTAAACAAGATTCAATCATCACCTGTCAAACCGGAATGTGGAGTCCCACAGGGATCAGTTCTTGGCCCTGTTCTTTTCACTCTCTACACTGCTCCACTTTCACATATAATAAATCGTCATCAGATCAGCCATAATTTTTATGCAGATGACTCTAAGATTCTTAGAAGTGATACTCCTGAAAATCTGCCTTCTCTCTTGATTAATACGTCCTACTGCCTTCAAGATATCCACAATTGGATGATACAGAACAAGTTACTGCTAAATACAGATAAAACCGAAGCCATGCTTGTAGGTACGAAACACACATTGTCTTCCATCCCAACTGCTTCAATAGAATTCGGAAATACGTCTGTCCCTCTAGCCAGTGCTGTGAAATATCTAGGGGTCTTTATCAACAACACATTCTCCATGCAAAAATTCTTCACCCAGACCTGCCAGTCATGCTACTATCAATTACGGCGTATTAGTGCAGTTCGAAAGTACCTGTCCACTGATGCAACATCCAAACTAGTCACGTCTCTCATTCTCTCACGTCTGGATTATTGCAATTCTCTTCTGGCTGGTCTGCCATCATCATCTATCCACTCTCTTCAACGTATACAAAACTCTGCCGCCCGACTAGTCCTCAGAAAGAAAAAAAATTCTGAGCACGTTACTCCTCTCTTGCGATCTCTCCACTAGCTGCCTGTCACAGAGAGTAAACTATAAGATCAGTACCCTCTGTTACAAATGTCTCCACAAAACAGCACCTTCCTACCTCTGTGAATGTCTTCACCTGTACACTCCTTCTCGATTCCTCCGCTCTGCTGCAGATACCTTGTGCTTACGAATACCTAGATTCAACCAATCCACAGTCGGCCGTCGCTCTTTTTCTATTTATGGTCCAGTGATCTGGAATGACCTCCCTCTCTCCCTCCGCCAAAAGCCTACTTTTGACACTTTTAAATCCAGCCTCAAAACACATTTATTTCAAATCTAAGACTTCCCCCTCTTGTTTCATCTCATTTCTGTCCTTACCCTCAACAGCCGAAACCCCCACCACCCTGCCAAAGTACACAATCTCTATGTGTCAAGTCAAAACTTTATTTCCAGATGGTACATTGAATAAGCACTGCATTTGCTTTTTTTCATCAAGCCATCTATCTAAGAACAAATTTCTTAATGATTATACTAAGATACTACATTATTGCATCATTTACCATTAAATTAAACCAGTAAAACCAGTGTGTGTGTGTGTGTGCGCGCTCGCGTGTGTGTGTGTGTGTGTGTGTGTGTGTGTGTGTGTGTGTGTGTGTGTGTGTGTGGTGTGTGTGGTGTGTGTGTTGGGGCGTGTGTGTTACATTTCATTTGAAAAGCTATTAATTGTAAGTGTGTGATGTGTGAGGTGGTGAATTCAAGCGCTTTGATTTGTTTTTTGCAAGTATAGCGCTATTTACATCAAATTTTATATTTTATTTATTTTGATTTGTATTATTATAATTAAGTTATTTTTATTTATTATTATTACTATACATTTCATTATCTTATATTATTATTATTATTATTATTATTAATATTATTATTACATACCTAGCAGTACATCACCGAAGTCTGTATGCGGCTACCTTCATGGTTGGCAAAAACGGTTCTATGCTCAAAATCTGATCATTGGTGAACCTTGGAAATCTAGCCGAGGAACTATAAAAAGACAAGTAAAAAAACCCGAAAAGAACATCCACAGAGGTTTTCTGTGTGTTGTATAGGTTGCCATGTTCCTGGTTTCTAAAGCACCTTTAGCTAAGTGTGTTTGCCAAATGTTAAGAAAAACAACGGCAATGCTATGCCATCCATTACAGTTGAAACCGAGTCAAGCGGTGTTTGAGTAAAGCGTGGTTGTAAGTCAGATGGACACAGTTTAGAGCGCGTGACGATTCACATCAGTCAAAAAAAACAACAACCACACAACAGAGGGGGGCAAAATCCTTGTACTTATAGCATGAATGATTCAGAGGAACTTCGAAAGGTCGCTTTATTTCAAGCAGAGTGTTTTGTTTTCATTGATTTCAGGCCCAGAGCTCTGTCTGTCTCTGTCTCTATGTCTCTGTCTCTCTTTCTCTCTCTCTCTCTCTCTCTCTCTCTCTCTCTCTCTCTCTCTCTCTCTCTCTCTCTCTCACTCTCTCTCTCTCTCACTCTCTCTCTCTCTCTCTCTTCTCTCTCTTTTTTCTCTCTCTCCCTCTCTCTCTCTCATATGTGAGGGAAATTGTTATGTGTATAGATATGTAATTAGTCAATTTGTATTGATTGGTTGGTTTATTATATATTTGAATGATGTGAGTAGTTGATTGCATACATAAGTGATTAAGTTTATTGTTAGTTTTAATGGATATATGCTGTACATTTTTCTTATTCATGTTTGTTTGCCTTTTTGTTTATATTTGTTTGGGTTTTTTCTTTAGAGCCCGGTGTACAAAAACAGCCCTTGGCCTTATCAATTTACCCTCATTAAAATATTCGAGTTCGAAACATTCGAGTTCGAGTTCTGTCTGTCTGTCTGTCTGTCTGGTGTCTGTCTGTCTGTCTGTCTGTCTGTCTGCCTGTTTGTCTGTCTGTCTGTCTGTCTCTCTCTCTCTCTCTCTCTCTCTCTCTCTCTCTCTCTCTCTCTCTCTCTCTCTCTCTCTCTCTCTCTCTCTCTCTCTCTCTCTCTCTCTCTCTCTCTCTCTGCTTATTCTGTTACCCTTGAAAAATAAAGATTTATTCAAAAGAAAAGATTCATTCATTCATTCATTCTCTCTCTCTCTCTCTCTCTCTCTCACTCTCTCTCTCTCGCCCTCTCTCTCTCTCTCTCTCTCTCTCTCTCTCTCTCTCTCTCTCGCTCTTCTCTCTGCTTTTTGTTACTGAAATAGATTTCAAAAAATCTTCTCATCATCTCTCTCTCTCTCCTCTCTCTCTCTCTCTCTCTCCTCTCCTCCTCTCTCTCTCCCGCTCTCTGTACTCATATGACTGGATTCTTATAATCTCTATCTTCCTCGCTCTTTCTCCTCTTATTCTTTTACTTGAAAAAAGGAAAAAGAGATTCTATGCATTCATTCATTTTTTCTTCTCTTCTCTTCTCTCTCTCTTCTCTCTCTCTCTCTCTCTCTCTCTCTCTCGCCGTCTCTACTCGCTCTGTGTACAGACATAAATGACTGGGGATTTTAGTAAAATCGTCATGGAAAATGCATGTGCCATAGCCTGGTTCAGCTCTTTCTCTGTTTCTTGCTACAATGGCGAAGAAATGGGGATATGCATTATATGAATTTTATCTTCCCTTCATAATCATCCTTTTACATTGCTGTTCAAACATGTTGATTCAGGAGTTCAGCAAGGCTGTGGATTGCTCCTTAGGAATGTGGACATTAGAGAAAAACTGGCGTTTTCTGTGAATCTGTCTCTCTAGATACCCTTCACAAATACTTAGGAGTGCAGCAGTCTAAAGCACACAATCGTTTGATATGCAGTGAAATTAGTTGATATTCAGTATATAGATATATCGATTTAGGTTGAAAGCATTACAAAATCGTAAATGTTGTGGCTGGCTGTGCAGCTTTGACTACATGTAAGTTTTCATTTATAAAATGAATTATGTGTGTTGAAGCTGAGTTTCCCTATAATTATATGCCTACGTTATTCAAGCGTAAAGAGAAAGGTACTTTGTGACAACTTCATTGTGGGGTTTGTGCCTGGTCTGATTCCAGTTTGGTTTGGTTTGCCTTGAAGAGTGAACATTGCAGGCTGTCCATGTCTTAGGGGTCATGACCTAAATGAATAAATCGTGCACATTCTGTCTCTGTCTGTCTCTCTCTTACTCTCACTATCTCTCTCTCTCTCTCTCTCTCTCTCTCGAGAGAGAGAGAGGAGAGAGAGAGAGAGAGAGAGAGAGAGAGAGAGAGAGAGAGAGAGAGAGAGAGAGAGAGAGAGAGAGAAGAGAGAGAGAGAGAGAGAGAGAGCACAAACACTAAGACAGACAGACAAGCAGACTACAGGCAAATAGCAGAAAGACAGAGGAAAGCAAACTGAGACTTGGCCTGTCATGCTCGTTAATCCTAACCAAACCTTTTAGCTAATTGTTTGCTCATCTTAAAAATGCTAACAGAACTGATCAAACAGAGTTCATGTTCCTAAAATTACCTTGGTGAAGTCTCTTTGGTATATGGCATGCAGATCAGTGCAGAGAAAACCTAGCTGATGATAAAAGTTCCAATGGCATCAGCACTGACATAATTTTAGATGGCAAGAAATTGAGACTGTCCATAGCTTTAAATGCTTGGGAGCTATAGTATCAGATGAAAGATCAAAATATGAAATTATCTCCAGGATAGCCCAGACCACAGCAGCAATGACTAAACTGAAAGCATGGAAGGACAAGAACATCGCCATCAGCTTCAAGATCAGACTGATGCGTTCCCTTGTCATGCTCATGCTTTTGTACCCGTTTGAAACTTGGACCATAACAGCAGGCTTTGAAAGAAGGCATATAGACAATGAAGATGAGATGCTATCGCAAACTCCCTGGTATCTCAGGCAAAAATCACATCACTAATGAAAAAGGGAAAACCAGCATGAAAAACGTCATTGGACTATATGAAGAGCTCCTGACCGGTGAAAAAACGCAAACTACAGTGGTAGGGCACGTCACACGAACATCTGGACTGCCTTAGACTCGAGCAGGGAACAGTAGAAGGAGGGAGACGAAGAGACAGACAGAGAAAACGATGGGAAGACAGCATCAGAGAGTGAACCGGCCTTGAGTGCAACAAAGACCTGCTGAAAGCAGAGGACCATGGGAAGTGGAGGAAACTGGTTGGTAAATCTTCAGTGATGCCCCCACTGTTTACAAGACTACGATATAGAAGAAAGAAGAAGCTCCTAAAAATGCTAAAAGAGACACAGAACTAGACAAACAGGTTTCTTGATTAAAAATGCTTGCAGACACACAGAACTAGACAAACATATTTCCTGATCCTAGAATCCTAGCAGACACAGACCTGGTCAAACAGATTAAATAAGGTTGCATTTGAGTAAGGGTGGCCAATGCAGAGAAGAACACTTTCAATTCTAGTTCCATCTTTCAGATGAAATTCACACAGCTGCAAGTCCCCGAAGTCGGAATGCAGCTACCTTCCTGTGGACAAACACGGTCTCATACACAAAATCTCACTCTTGGTAAATCCCAGAACTTAAGTCCAGGAATAAAAAGAAAAACAAACGGCTCTCAAAGTGACGTGATATGTTGGAAAGAGTGTGGATATCTTCTTTGTTTGGTTGTGTAGACATGTCTCTGCTTTCTGAACAGTTTGTTTTGAATCGATTTTGTTTCAATATTTGTAGTAGAATGAGTGTGTGTGTGTGTGTGTGTGTGTGTGTGTGCGTGCGTTTTTGCGTGTGTGTGTATGTGTGTGTTAGTCTTTTATAGTGTCCCTGTGGCAGTATGACACCTAGAATTTGTAGTTGCCTTGTGATATTTTGTCATAACAAATAGAAACTGGCCTTTTATGATTGTGTTGTTTGTCAGTTTTCTTTTGCTTAGAGAGAGACACTTCGACTGATTGAAATTGGTCTTTGAGATAAGCAAGTCATGTGATTGTGAGCTAATTACTAAAATGAAAAAGCATCTTCGCCAAAGTTTGTGAAAAAAACAAAATAACACCACGCTAACAAACATACTGAGCGACAAACAAACGAACAAAACGAAGCCAAAAAATCCCTGCAGAAATGAATCACTATACAAACAGACTATAAACTTAAAGAAGGCCAAGTGGTTTAACATTGCAGTAAACAAACAAACAAACCAAGAAAAGAAAAAAAACTACTGACAAACAACCCAGTGGCCCCAACCTTCACCTACCCTTCTCTACATAATTCTACCCAAATGCAGATAAAAGAAACACAAGTTCCCTTATTGTCGACAAGTTGAACATTCAAGAAAGATGCTTGAGGCAGAAGCCATGACGAAATTGTCGCACCATTTTTTTCTCCAGAGACGACAATCACGTGACCGATACTCCATGTCTTACAGTGAAACTTTTCACTGTCACTTCACATAACGATATCTCACATGCTGTGACTAACACCACTCTACCAGCTTTAAGGACGACGAACAGTCAGGGACTGGTCAACATGTTTAGGGTCAGCTGGCAGGACTGTAGCGGTACTTCAGGGAACAGACTTCTGAAACACGGGCACGAGGCAGTAGCATACACGACATCACAAGAGTAGCATTTGCATACCCAAAAAAGTTTTTTAAAAGCGTTGAAGTTTTATGTTACCATTATCAAGACTTCAACAATAGGTAGCATCTTCCATCAAGTTTTGATCATTTCTTTTTTCCAGCCTCAAGTTAAGTTTTAAAAGGTGTTGTTGTTGTTGTTGTTGTTGTTGCTGCTGCTGCTGTTGATGTTGTTGCTGCTGCTGCTGTCGTCGTCTTTGTCTTTGTTGTTGTTATTGGTGGTGGTGGTGGTGGTGGTGGTGGTGGTGGTGGTGGTGGTGGTGGTGGTGGTGGTAACATCATTTCTAAAGGGGGACGGGATAGCCTAGTGGTTAGAACATTGTGCTTGCAATTTGACGACCCGAGTTCGATTCCCGTTAACGGGATATTTTCCCCTAGAGTTAACATCAGTGCAGACTCCACTCTCCCCAAAAGTCCTTCGGATGAGACTATAAACCGAGGCCCGTGCGTGAACGCACGCAGAACATCTTGCGCACACGTTAGAGCCTGTTCCGCTTTTCGTAAGAGTATGTTTGATGACAGAATTTACAAAACCGTATACACACGGGAACTTGATGTAAAATAGCAAATAAGTGCTTATTCCATTATCCTCGAAATAAAATAATAAACTTAAGATAAAATAAAAAATCTGAAAAACGCAATTCTAACCATTAAAGTCAGATTTAGTCTTGACTGAAATCAGTACTATGTTATGAGTAACATGAACTAAGAGATTTAATACAAGATGCCTGTCCTTTTTAATGTTATATGATATCTCTATAGCTGATAAAAAAACATGGCATATGATGCTTGTTAAAAGTGTGCACACATTTTTGTCATCATTCCTGCATTGACTGACCTATTATATCCTGTCTAGAATTTATAAATGAATCATTCCCTCTATACATTAAAATCGTATTTAAAGAGGAAGGCTTTCTTTCTTCAATTAAGTCCTGATATCCTTTGAATGCTTTCAGTAAACAGTGAATTTCTGACATATATATGCCAAATTGTTATATGCTTCCAGGTAAATCATTTTCAATGAATCAAAAGTGAAAGAAGAAATCTATCTTACATGTTTAATGTATTGGTATGGTTCTGCCAGAACTGATGAAAGCCTGTGTGACTTATTGTTTAATTCAATAATGAAGATTTGAAAATATCAGAGGGATGCTTTTTGCTTACTTTCATTGTTGCTTTCTGTTCTTATTGCTAACACAACGTTTTCTGCAAGATGTCGTTTACTTCAATCTACAAGCAGGCACTGGGGTAAACGCTAAAGCTGTTTGCCCTGCCCACCCCTTTTCACAAATTCTCTCTTTCTATTATTTATTTTTTATTTCCATCGCTCCCTGTTTTCTTTTTTCCTTTCCTGTTTTCAGCCTCCCTCTCCCTCAACTTCAACTCAGCCTTCACAAAACACTTTCTTTTCCATGGAGGACAAGCGATGCATCAAGACAAGCTGCTGGCGGAAGAGCAAGCACTCTCAGAAGGATCAGGGAAAATATGTCTTATGCCACTGTGCGTGGAGTACTTCCTGAGGTTAGACTTGTCATAGTTTTTATCAATCACACATGCTTCACTGAACAAAAAACATATTTTACTTGCCCTGTCATGCTGCAAAAACAATCTGACTTGTAAATCGGGTTAGCTGTTTTCTCTTCAGAAAAGGAAGGAATGGACTTTGTCCTTTCCTGCGCCATGGGTCGTGCCATTGTTATTGGTTTGCTTTTGTGAGGCTTATTGCAGGGACTGCAGCTGGGTTTTTTTCTGGAAAAAAGGAGAAGAAGCAAAATTGTGCCCTGCAGTTAGGGGAGAGTGGGGATGACACTGCATCGCTTTACAAAGAGATGTGATGTATATATGGGCACATAAGGTATGATTTTAAAATGGTTTTATTCAGTTTCCAAAGAAATCTAGTCAAAATGTCTTCTGTCTTTGTTTCATAGCCCTTTGTATCTTACTATAATAGTCAAGCCAGATCAGGAAATAAATGGGTAAATGGATACATTAATCAATAAATAGACACATAAATAATGAGAAAGCTAAATAGATAAACAATGCCATTTTCATGAAGACCATTGACAAGAGTACACAAATTTGTGACAAGAACAACAAAGTAGTAACATCATATGAAAACTGGTTTTGTTTTATTTTCAGGTCATAGATTACCCTCCAAACCTATACCAAAAAATAAACTGGTACAGATATCTCTCTCTCTCTCTCTCGCTCTCTCTCTCTCGCTCTCTCTCTCTCTCTCTGCTCTCTCTCTCTCTCTCTCTCTCTCTCTCTCTCTCTCTCTCTCTCTCTCTCTCTCTCTCTCTCTCTCTCTCTCTCTCTCCTCGCTCGCTCGCTCGCTCTCTTGATTCAATCTGCAAACAAGGCTAAGGTCACTGCTACAGCCATTTGCTCTTTCCGTCCTTTTTTCACAAATTCTGGCTATTTTTTATATTGCCATTGCTCCCTGTGTTCTGTTTTCCCCATTTTGTATTCATGCTTCCTTTCCTTTAACTTCAACTCAGCCGTCACGAAACCTTTTCTTTTCAATGTAGGAGCAGGGTTGCATCAGACAGGCTGCTGGAGGATTGCAACAAGCACTCTCAGGATGATCAGGACAAAAACAGCTGCCAGGCAACTGTGCATAGCTTACGTGCTGAGGTCAGGCTGGTCATCTGTTTGTTCAGTTATTTTATTTATTTTTTAGGGTAACAGAATATGCACTCATGTACTGTTTTACATCCGGTCCCCTTGTGTATACATTTTTGTAAATTTTGTCATCCATCCACTTGGAGTGACCTCCCTCTTTCACTTCGCCAAAAGCCTTCACTTGATGCCTTCAAATCCAGCCTCAAAACACACTTATTTCCTACCTGAGATTTTTCCCCCTTATATCTGTTCCTATGCACGATGACCACCTCTTCCAAAAATGCGGAATTGGTTTTAATGTGCGTGCAAGATGTTCTACATGCGTTCGCACATGGGACCTGAGTTTAAAGAATCATCCGAAGTACATTTGTAGGGAGTGGAGTTGACATTGGTGTATACTGCAGGGAAAATACCCCTTGGAATGGGATTCAAACCCAGGTAAGCAGATCCTGAACACAATAACCAGGCTCCCCCCCCCCCCCCCAATTAAACAGACTGCCTCACTGAATACAGAAGCCTTTATTTGGTCTGTCATGCTCAGAAATAGCCTGACTTATAGGTCAGGTCAGCTGTTCTCACGGCAGAAAAGTCAGGAGCAGACTTTGCACTTTCTCAGGGCACTGGGCTGTTCATGATTCACGTTTTGAAGCTGTGTGCTGGGATTCCAGTTGTTTTGAAACTATTAGTATTATTATATTCTTTTATATCGAGGATAATGGAATGCGCACATGCGCTTTTTTACATCCATGAAACGGTAGATAGAGGGTATAATCTTGCCCTGTGGCTGGGTATTCAAAGACAGCACAAGCATAACAACTATGGTGAGGCTTTCCAGGTGAGAAAAACGATAAAAGGAAAGCATCAGTAGCTGCCATGGTGATGATGTTGCTTATTGCACTTTGTTATTTTACCCCAGGTATAAAGTTTTGTCAGTAATTGACGTCAGCAAATTGCTAAAGACTACATTGATGTGTTGTTATGTTTCAAAAAAATATGTTGAGATTGATCTAATCCATATCATTCTCTTTGTAAAGCAATCTAAACTTTCCATTAAGAAAAACTCCTCTGAAGACAGAGTCTGGCTGCCTATATGGTTAGGCACTTGATACCAGCACGATAGGCAAATATCCCACCCAGTGTGGTCTTGTTCTCTCACAAAACTTCCAAGTGATGGAGAATACACATTCTATGTGACCCCCAGGGGAATACTCACAAGTAATAACAGCAAAAATTCTTTTGTCCAGGAAGAGAAATGGTAGGATTTTTTAAAAGTGATCTTTTGTCAGGAACACTTAGAACAGGAAAGTGGGAATGTCATACCTATCTTAACTTCCTTTTACATTTATTTTTAGTGATATTGTCTATTTGTGTTGACAACTCTTCAAAATGTGTACAGAAAAAAAAACACTCATATATCTCTCTCTCCCCCTCTCCCTCATACTTTTTAATGGCAGCCTTTACAAAACACTTTACTAAAGCCATTATAAACTCTGTTTGTGACGTAAAAAAGGGTAACAGGATAAAGACTAGACTTCAGATTTTTTTAAAAGCAGTTGCAAACATTATTATAACCTCAGCAGACTGGCAGATTTAATTTTTTTCAGACTGTGCATAGCGATTCCATCCTGAGACAAGTCTCTATCAGTCAAACTAAAACGTGCACGAAAAATAACACTTTCTGTCTGGCCCACCAGTCTGAAGAAATCCCCTCACTTGTGAGTCAAGCCGCCAACTTCACTGCTGCAAAGGACAGGAATCCACAGACTGGGTCATGTGCCACAGGCTGGATACAGTCACAGTCACACAACCACACACACATACACATACACACACATACACACACAAACACACACACACAAACTCAAACACACACACACACACACACACACACACACACACACACACACACACACACACACACGCGCACTGCTTCCTGAGCTTGTAGGTTGGCAGTGTGGAGGTGTGAGGGAAAACCAGGGCAGGCATGCTGTTGCCCTGGAGCTGGGGGATTTTTGGTAAAGATAAACGAAAGGATTTGAGAGTTTGTCTGTAATGCAAAATATATTCACAGAGTGATAGATTATTTATTTGATGGGGACGGGATAGCTCAGTGGTCGGAGCACTCGCTTTCCCCCAGCCAAGTTAAGCAGCGTCGAGCATGGTTACCATTTGGATGGGTGACCGTTTGCGCGCCTTGGCTTCAGTACAGTCCCCCCAGTTCACCCAGCTGTAAATGGGTACCTGCCCTCTTTAGGGTCAGGGAAGGTAAAGCAGCGAGGGAGAGGAGATGGGCGCCGCCCTCAATATGCTGGCCCTAGAGAAGTGAGGTCCCTGACGCCTCGCTCCCCTACGACCTTATAGGTTATGGGACTCCTTTACCTTTACCTTTACCTTACTATTCATTAGTAGTTTTTGTATGTGTGTTGGTTATTGTGCTTTTGTTTGTTACAATATTTTTGTAGATGGTTTTAATGTTGTTTTTGTTTCATTTTATTTTGAACCCCAGTCACAACTATTTACAGTAGCTTATAACAACATGTAAAGGATATTACATTAATTATTGAAGATTTACTGTTTGGAGTTGCGCTATCTCTAACAAACACACAGAGCACTTTCTCGCTCTGTCTCTATGCCTGTCTCTTCCTCTGTCTCCCTCTGTCTGTCTCTCTCTGTGTCTCTCTCACTCTGTCTTTCTCCCTCTGTATCTGTCTCTGTGACTGAATGTTCCTGTGTCTGTGTGTATGTCTCTCCCTCTCTCTCTCTCTCTGTCTCTCTCTTTCTGTCTCTCTCTCTCTCTCTCTCTCTCTCTCTCTCTCTCTCTCTCTCTTTCTTGCTCTCTCTCTTCAGTTTATTGACTTTTCTCTCTCCAGTTCCTTGCAAAACGTTTTACTAGCCTAGACAAAGGGTCAGATAAAGCTAACACTTTCGGAGAAGCAGTTAAGTCCTCTTCCAAAAACCAGTAAAAGGGAGACAAAAAAACTTCTTCAGACCAGTGCGTGACGACTACTAACTGAGGGCAAGTTCTGCCTCTCCTGTCACTGAACCAACACCTGCACAGAATGGACAAGTGATGGAATGGTCCACCAGTCTGAAGCAATCCCCTGACACGTGAATCAAGCCGCCAACTTCACTGCCGCAAAGGACAGGAATCCACAGACTGGTCATGTGCCACAGGCTGGATACGGTCACAGTCACACACACATACATACACACATACACACATACACATACATACACATACATACACATACACACATATACACATAGACACACATATACACACATACACACACATACATACACACACATACATACACACACCAACACACACACACATACACACACACATATACATGCACGCACACACACACACAATGCTGCCTGAGCTTGTGGGCTGGCAGTGTGGAGGTGTGAGGGAACAACAGGGCAGGCATGCTGTTGCCCTGGAACTGGGGGATTCAGGGACAGTACCAACTATAGAATGGGGGGAAGGGTGGATCTTTTTGCCAAAGATAAACGAAAGGATTGGAATGTTTGTATGTAATGCAAATGATATTCACAGGGTGATAGATTATTTATTTGATGGGTACTATTCATTAGTAGTCTTTGTATATGTGTTGGTTAGTGTGCTTTTGTTTGTTACAATATTTTTGTAGATCGTTTTAATGTTATCATTCTATATTGAACCCCAGTCATTACTATTTACAGTAGCTTATAAAAACATGTAAATGATATTACATTAATTATTGAAG
>CM054156.1:52304164-52334164 GCA_028751875.1 Rapana venosa
AGTTTCTTCACTTTTCTCTGTCCAGTTCCTTGCAATACTTTTTTACTAGCCTAGACAAAGGGTCAGATAAAGCTAACACTTTCGGAGAAGCAGTTAAGTCCTCTTCCAAAAACAAGTAAAAGACAAAGAACTTCTTCAGACGAGTGCGTGACGACTGCTAACTGAGGGCAAGTTCTGCCTCTCCTGTCACTGAACCAACACCTGCACAGAATGGACAAGTGATGGAATGGTCCACCAGTCTGAAGCAATCCCCTGACATGTGAATCAAGCCGCCAACTTCAGTGCTGCAAAGGACAGGAATCCACAGACTGGGTCATGTGCCACAGGCTGGATACGGTCATAGTCACACACACACATACACACACATACACACACACATACACACACATACACACACATACACACACATACACACACATACACACACACACACACACACTGCTTCCTGAGCTTGTGGGCTGGCAGTGTGGAGGTGTGAGGGAAAATCAGGGCAGGCATGCTGTTGCCCTGGGACTGGGGGATTCAGGGACAATACCAACTATAGGATAGTGTGAGGGGGGGATGTTTTTGGTAAAGACAAACGAAAGGATTGGAAAGTTTGTAATGCAAATGCTATTTACAGTGTGATAAATCATTTATTTGGTGGGTACTATTCATTAGTAGTCTTCTGTGTATATGTGTTGGTTATTGTGCTTTTGTTTGTTAGAGTATTTTTGTAGATGATTTTGGTGTAATTTGTTTTTGTTATCACTCTGTATTGTACCTATTTACCTATTTACAGTAGCGTATAAGTGTATGTAAATGATATTACATTAATTATTGAAGATTTATTATTAGGAGTTGTTCTCTCTCTCTCTCTCTCTCTCTCTCTCTCTCTCTCTCTCTCTCTCTCTCTCTCTCTCTCTCTCTCTCTCTCTCTCTCTCTCTCTCTCTCTCTCTCTGTCTGTCTGTCTGTCTGTCTGTTTCTATCACTCACTCACTCATTCTTTCTCTAAACACACACACACTATCTCTGTGTCTTTGCCTCTCACTTTCTTTTTCTTTCTCTTTCTCTCAAACATTCTCTCTCTCTAAAACACACACACTATGTCACTATGTCTCTATCTCTCTGTCTCTCTCATTATGTCTGTCTGTCTGTCTCTCTATATCTCTCTCTCTTTTTCTCAAACACACACACATACACACACGCACACACACAATTTCTCTCTCTCTCACTCTCTCTAGAACACACACACTCTCTGTCTCTGTTTCTCTCTGTCTCTGTCTGTCTCTGTCTGTCTCTCTGTCTCATTCTCTCTTCAGTTTCTTGTCTTTCTCTCTCCAGTTCTTTGCAAAACTTTTTTTTACTATCCTAGACAAAGGGTCAGATAAAGCTAACACTTTTTGGTGAAGCAGTTAAGTCCTCTTCCAAAAACCAGTAAAATAGAGGACAAAAACTTCTTCAGACGAGTGCGTGACGACTGCTAACTGAGGGCAAGTTCTGCCTCTCCTGTCACTGAACTAACACCTGCACAGAATGGACAAGTGATGGAATGGTCCACCAGTCTGAAGCAATCCCCTGACACGTGAATCAAGCCGCCAACTTCAGTGCTGCAAAGAACAGGAATCCACAGACTGGGTCATGTGCCACAGGCTGGATACGGTCATAGTCACACACACACACACACACACACACACACACACACACACACACACACCAATACACACACACACACACACCAATACACACACACACCAATACACACACACAAACACACACACATACACACACACAAACACACACATACACATACACACACACACACACATACACACACACACACACGCGCACACATACACATACACACACACACACGCGCGCACACATACACATACACACATACACACACATACACACACACATACACACACATACACACACACACGCACACACACGCACACACACACACACAAACACATGCACACATATACACACACACATAACACAAACATACACACACACACACACACTGCTTCCTGAGCTTGTAGGCTGGCAGTGTGGAGGTGTGGGGGAAAATCAGGGCAGGCATGCTGTTGCCCCGGAGGGGGGGGAGTCAGGGACAACAAAAAACATACAAGTGGACGATTTCTGGTCAAAGGGGAAGTAAGGATTGAAATGCGTTATAGCAACATGAATGATGTAAACAATCTTTTTGATTTTTTGTTTGATGGTTTAGTTTCTTTGAATAAGTCTAAATTGAAGTGTGTTTATTGATGTTACTGCTTTTACATGCTAGAATTGCTTTGGAGATGGTGTGTTGCTAGTTTTGATATTATTCCTGTTGCTGTTGGTATTGATCTCTTTATGTGTAGGTATATACATACAGTGGCTCATTAAAAAATAACTGGCTTGTAAAGAGCAAGTACAAAACATAAAACGATTTACTGATACACGTTGCCGTCCCTCCCTCCCTCCCCCCTCCCTCCCTCCCTCTCTCTCTCTTGTTGTTTTTTGTTGTTGATTTGTTTGAGTTTTTTGTTTGTTTGGTTTTTGTTTTGGTGTATGTATGTGTGTGTGTGTGTGTGTGTGTGTGTGTGTGTGTGTGTGTGTGTGTGTGTGTGTGTGTGTTGTGTGTGTGTGTGTGTGTGTGTGTGTGTGTGTGTGTGTGTGTGTGTGTGTGTGTGTGTGTGTGTGTGGAGGGGGGAACGGTGTTGGGTTAATTTTTTTTTCCTTCTCATTTGTTTATTTGTTTTTGTTTTTTCTTGTTTTTTGTTTGTCTGTTTGGGAGGGTGCTTTTGTCTGTTTGTTTTTTTGTTGTTGTTTTTAAAAAAAAATTTATGTTTTGTTTTTTGTTTTTTGGTGTGTTGTTTTTTTTTTGGGGGGGCGTTTCTGGGGTTTATTTTGTCGTTTGCTCGTCCGGGGTTGTTTGTTTGTTTGTTTGTTTGTTTTTTTCTTTTTCTCTCTTTTCTTTAAAAAATAAAAAAGATTTTTTCCCTTTGCTTCTACTGTTTGAAAATACGAGTACTGAGTGCATTTTCAATGTGACCCCACGGGCGGGGACTGGATGTAAAAAAGCACATGAGTACTTATTCATTATCCTGAAAAAAAGAATTTGTTTCTATTACTTACAATGTGTAGATGTTCTTTTTATGACTTTATTGGCTTTTTTCCCCCTCTTTATTATGTGAGTGTATGGGTATTGCACTTATTTTATTATCATGACATTCAATTTGTATGAGTATAATTAAAAAGTGTTTGTGTTGATCGTGTGCTAATGTGAGTATTACATATTTAGTATTATCCCTGAATTCCCCCCCCCACACACACACACACACACTCACACACACACACACATACATACACACACTCACTCACTCACTCACTCACTCACTCACTCATATTCTCTCCCTCAATGACTGTATAGGTTTAGATTTCTTCTTTGTTTTGTTTCTTGTTTTTATTGTGTGGATGTATGGGTATTAAATTTATTTCATTATCGTGACATATAATTTGAAACGAATATAATCTAAAATGAGTGTTGATGGGATCGCATACTGTTTTGGGAATTATATATTGGATATTATCTCTGAAATACACACACACACTCTCTCTGTCTCTCTGTCTCTCTCTCACCTTTTATCGTCTCGCTTATAGTTATAGTGTATCCTGATGAAGGATTCATATTTTATATTTTCAATACTTTATTGGACTTGCCTCTGTACATAAGTTTTAATGAGTGCCCTATTTCAATATCTTATAGTTATGTGTAACAAGTATGTATACCATTTGACATTGTGTAGATGTTTATCTTGATGACTTATTAAGTTTGGTTGTGTTATTTTTCTTGGCTCTGTTGTTGTTCTTGTTGTTGTTGTTTGTCTGTTTTTTCTCTTTTTTATCTTCTTCTGTTGGTTTGGTTTTTCTTTCTCTTTGTTTGCTTGTTTGTTTTGGTTAGTGGGTTTTTTTGGGGGGGTGGGGGTGGGGGGTGGGTATTTTAGGGTTTTCTTTTATTTGCTTGCTTTGGGGGGGGGGGTGGTTGTTGGGGGGGGGGGAGCTGTTTTGAAAAGGGTTATTTCCCCTTGTTTTTATTGTGAGACTGTATAAGTATTGGGTTATTTTTATTAAGATGTATCCCTAACGGGCGGGGAATGGATGTAAAAAAGCACATATGTGCTTATTCATTATCCTCGAAATAATAGAATTTGTCATTGTCATTGTCATTGTCATTGTCATTGTTCTCTCTCTCTCTCTCTCTCTCTCTCTCTCTCTCTCTCTCTCTCTCTCTCTCTCTCTCTCTCTCTCTCTCTCTCCTGGTTATCACTTTCTCAGTCCTTGCCCAACTTCTTCTTTTT
The DNA here is from genome assembly GCA_028751875.1 of Rapana venosa. Lineage (NCBI taxonomy): Eukaryota > Metazoa > Mollusca > Gastropoda > Neogastropoda > Muricidae > Rapana > Rapana venosa. The sequence continues at coordinate 52,308,497 of CM054156.1, forward strand.
TTTTGGTAAACTAGCTTAGACAGAAGGGGGTATGAAGACAAGACTTTTCAGTGAAGTAGTTTAAGTACGCTGCCAAAGATCAGTCAGATAGAAAGAACTATTTTTTTTCTCAGACAAGTGCGTGGACAAGGACTGACTAAGAAGAGAGATAGAGAGAAAGTTTCCCATCCCTTGTCAGTGAGGTGAGACATGCATAGAATGAAGACGTCTTGGAATGGCCCGCTAGTGGTGTGGGCAAGGAAGGAAGTACCACCATCACTCGTAGAGCAGCCATCCATTTCACTGCTGCAGAGGGAATGGATGGGTTCTGTCCATGTCTGAGAAAGCTAGGTGCAGTTATAGTCAGTCAGTCAGTCAGTCAATCACACAGTCTGTGCTTCCTCGGGTTACTTTAGGGTTTGGGTGTTTGGGGGTTTGTTTGTTTTTTTTTGGGGGGGGGAGGGAGGGAGTTGGGATGCTGGTGGTGTGTTCGTGTGTGTATGTTTGTGTGTGTGTGTGTGTGTTTGTGTGTGTGTGTGTGTGTGTTTGTGTGTGTGTGTGTGTGTTTGTGTGTGTGTGTGTGTTTGTGTGTGTGTGTGTGTGCGCGCGCGCGCATGCGTGTATGTATATGTTTGTGTGTGAGTGTGTGTGTCTGTCTGTCCGTCTGCCTGTCTGTACCTCTCTGTGTGTATATGTGTGTGTGCGTGTGCGTGCGCGTTGTGTGTGTGTGCGTGTGTTAATGTGTGTATGTGTGTGTGTGTTTGTTTGTGTGTTTGTATGTCTGTCCGTCTGCCAGTCTGTATCTCTGAGAGAGTGTGTGTGTGTGTGTGTGCGTGCGTGCGTGCGTGCGCATTGTGTGTGTGTATGTGTGTTACAGGAACAGACAAACAAAGATGGAGAAATGAGTTTCAGTAAACAAATCCTCACATACTTTTATGCAGCAGTAGTATATTTTTCTATTCGTCCGATCGTTCTAAGCAGCCTGTATTGCTCATGCAACATATTTCTTTCAAGCAGGCCCCTGTGTGGACAGGCTTAAGTCGTGTTAAAGGATTAAAGTGAAGTTAAGGTGACCCATAACCTATAAGGTCGTAGGGGAGGGAGGCGTCAGAGACCTCAACTTCTCTAGGGGCCAGCATATTGAGGGCGGCGCCCATCTCCTCTCCCTCGCTGCTTTACCTTCCCTGACCCTAAAGAGGCAGGTACCTATTTATAGCTGGGGGAACTAGGGGGACTGTACTGAAGCCAGGGCGGGCAAACGGTCACCCATCGACTTGGTAGCCACGCTCGACGCTGCTTAACATTGGTTTTGGGAAAGCCATTGAGTGCTATGACCACTGAGCTATCTCGTCTCCGTTGTTAAAGGATTAGCTATAGTTAATAAATAAGAACATAAAAAACCAGAAAATCGAAACAATACCTTGTAAAATACTGAAAATAGTCTTTTGCTGTTGGGTCGTTTTGGTTGTGCTTTGGTTTGGGGCTGGTTGTTCTTTTGGGGGGATGGGACAAATGTTCCTCCTTAAAGTAAATGAGATAAGAAACACCAGGAACTGGTTAAATTATTGTTCACATAAAATCAAATTATGCTCAAACGTAAATAACAAGGGGGGGGGGGGGGAGGGGGTTCTGAAGAGATATATCTGACCTAACGATGTTGCATAGTTCACAAACTACTTATAAACGTGTTTATATCCCTAATAAGCAATTTGACAATGTAAGGGGTTTTGTTTATTTACTTACTTTCTTGTTCTATTTATGTATTTCCTTCGTCTATTTATCTATTTACCTTTCTAAAGTATTTGGGCGCAGTTTAGCGTTAAGTGTTGTCAATAAAAAAAAAAGCATAAAGACAGATGGAAATAAGGATCCATCTATCGTGTCAGTATAATCTTGGTCATTCTTTGTGCAGAGTGTAGAGATCTTTGAAATCTGATAAGTGGTTTGGGGTATGGCAACAAATAAATCAGTGCAAGCAATACACACTCCAGTGTGCAACGCCAAGGACCAATGAAACCTAAGCACCAGAGATCAATAACCAATCACATCCACTGACATCACAGCAGTTGCTGTTATTGCTTCCCCCTCCTTCATCCAAGAAAACAACAATCTCCTTTTTCTCTGTTTTGACTGCGTCTGAAAAATTGCATTACCACGACCTGCTCAAGCCACTCCTCCTAACTTTGCATCAGATCACAAGAATGTCAACTCAGAAGTACTCTCTCCATGACTTTTTGGCTATAAAACCTAGCTTGTCAGATGGGACCAAAGTTGATGATTCCTTTAGCTGAGGAGATGGGAGCCGTGATTAACAAGAGATCACAGTTCTCCAGACAGGAGGGCTAAGCCCCCACGCTTGTGCACTCTAGACATGCAGGTATTAGTTCGCTTGGTTGACTGGAGGTGCCGGACTTTGTGAACAGTCTTCTCCTCATGCACTTGTTGAAAGCAGGTTTTGGTGTGGTTTTTTTACATGTCTGTCTACTCAGAGTAGACTCGGTGTCTGTTATGACTCTTCCAATACCTTGTCTGTGGCCAAGTCTCTGTCTGCGCATAAAATGTGTTTTGCTAAGGATGTGTTTATGAAGCTCTGTGTGTGTGAGAAAGACAGAGACAGAGAGAGACAAAGAGAGAGAGAGAGACAGTCACAGAGAGAAGCATCAAAACAAAACAACCAACAAAGAACAGGAAACTATGACTAACTTTATATTTGTTTTAATTACTTGTTTATTTTATCCCAGTGTCTACCTTTCTTTAAGCAGTGTCTATGGAAAGACTTGAAGAGAGATGGAAATGAAGATTCACCAATATATCAGTATAATCTTGGTGATTTTTTTGTGAAAAATATAAAGATCTTTGAAATCTGATAAGTGGTTAGGGGTACCTATCTTCAAAGAGATTGATGTCAACACATAAAGCAGTACAAGCAATACACACTCCAGTGTGCAACGCCAAGGACCAATAAAACCTAAGCACCAGAGATCAATAACCAATCACATCCACAGACATCACAGCAGTTGCTGTTATCCTTTCCTCTTCCTTAATCCCAGAAAAAAATCCCTTTTTTCTGTTTTTTGACTGCACCTGAAATATTGCAGTCCCATGGCCTGCTCACGTCACTACTCCTAGCTTTGCACCAGATCACAAGAATCTCAACTCAGAAGTACTCTCTCTCCATGACTTTTTGGCTGTAAAACCTAGCTTGTCAGATGGGACCAAAGTTGATCGATTCCTTTAGCACTGAGGAGATGGGAGCCGTGATTAACAAGAGATCACAGTTCTGCAGACAGGAGGGCTAAGCCCCCAAGCTTGTGCACTCTAGACATGCAGGTATCAGTTCGCTTGGTTGACTGGAGGTGCCGGACTTTGTGAACAGTTTTCTCCTCACGCACTTGTTGGAAACAGTTTGAGGTTTTTTCACATGTCTGTCTACTCTGTCCACTTGGTGTCTTTTATGGCTCTACCAATCTCTTTTCTGTGGCCCAGTCTCCGTCTTCGCATAAAATGAGTTTTGCTAAGGATGTGTTTTTGAAGCTCTGTGTGTGTGAGAAAGAGAGAGACAGAGAGAGACAGAGAGAGACACAGAATCACAGAGAGAAGCATCAAACAAAACAAACAGCAAAGAACAGGAAATTATGACTAACTTTATTTTTGTTTTAATTACTTGTTTATTTTATCCCATTGTCTAACTTTCATCAAGAAGTGTATATGAAAAGACTTGAAGAGAGATGGAAATGAAGATTCACCAATATGTCAGTTTAATCTTGGTAATTTTTTTGTGAAAAATATAAAGATCTTTGAAATCTGATAAGTGGTTTAGAGTACCTATCTTCAAAGAGATTGATGTCAACAAAGAAAGCAGTACAAGCAATACACATTTCAGTATGTCGTGCTGAGGACCAATGAGACCGAAGCACCAGAGATCAATAACCAATCACATCCACTGACATCACAGCAGTTGCTGTTATCCTTTCCCCTTCCTTCATCCCCCCCCCCCCCAAAAAAAAAAAAAATCTCTCCTTTTTCTGCTTTTTAACTGCGCCTGAAATATTGCTGTCCCACGCCCTGCTCAAGCCACTACTCCTAACTTTGCATCACATCACAAGAATCTCAACTCAGAAGTACTCTCTCTCCATGACTTGTTGGCTATAAAACCTAGCTTGTGAGATGGGACCAAAGTTGATCGATTCCTTTAGCACTGAGGAGATGGGAGCCGTGATTAACAAGAGATCACAGTTCTGCAGACAGGAGGGCTAAGCCCCCAAACTTGTGCACTCTAGACATACAGGTATCAGTTCGCTTGGTTGACTGGAGGTGCAGGACTTTGTGAATAGTCCTCTCCTCACGCACTTGTTGAAAGCAGTTTTTGGTGGGGTTTTACATGTCTGTCTACTCAGACCACTTGGTGTCTTTTATGGCTCTTTCAATATCTTGTCTGTGGCCAAGTGTATGTATGCACATAAAATGAGTTTTGCAAAGAATATGCTTTTGAAGCTCTGTGTGGTAAGAGAGAGAGAGAGAGAGAGAGAGAGAGAGAGAGAGGAGAAGAGAGAGAGAGAGAGAGAGAAGAGAGAGAGAGAGAGTGTGAGAGCGAGAGAGAAAATCTGAAGTCTGAATTGTTTAATGTACATTGGACGTAGACCACAATACATTTTGAGGGGCAAAAATGGAAGAGGCAAAGAAAAGGAAATATAATTTCTTGTAAACTTTGGTAGAACTTAGGTACAATACCTTGGCATGCACTCAAAACTGGATTCTCTTGAATATGTATATTCCAAAATCATGACTAAACAGAGGCTGACCTAGACCAAGACACAAACCAAAGCACAGCTAAAAACGAAAGTCCTTTGAACGAAATTATTGATGAAGTTATTCTTGATATGTCAATGCAAAAAATATAAAAGAATAAATAAAAATTAATAAAAATAAATACCTTATCACATATAAAATACGAACATCAAGCACAATGTTAAGTCATGACAGTTCAGAATATTAACAGGCCTACTTACTAACTTTTGCATTTTCAAATTACTTAAAGTACTCATAAACTATTGCATTCTAAAATACATTCACCACACCAGAAAAGTGTGCCCACCAAATACAGCCATGTCAGCCCTAAGGCTAATGCAATGTAAACCCAATCCTGTAGGCAAATATATAGTACAATGCTTTGCTCATTCATGTCATGCAACATTTTAAGTCATAACTATAGAGAGAAAATGGAGTGGGAATCAAAACCCTGTAAGACATCACTTGAGAAGCAATAATCATTCACCCCCTGTCCTCTCAGTCAGATACAATATGCAAACAAATGTTCATCTGACTGTGGTAGGCATAAGACTCATTCAACTGCCATCACACACACACGCACACACACACACACACACACACACACACACACACACACACACACACACACATACACGACCAATAGTGAGTGAGAGAGTGAGAGAGAGGTCTCAAACCAAAATAAACTAAAAGAACAGGAAGTTCTGACTAACCTACTTTGTGTTTTATTGACTTCTTTATTTTATCTCATTGTCTACCTTTCATATGAAAATTCTTAAAGAGAGATGGAAATGAAGATTCACCAATATTTCAGTATAATCTTGGTAATTTTTGGTGAATAGTTTAGATATCTTTGAAATATGATAAAGGGTAGGGTTCAATCCATTTCCTGTTCCCTCATTCTTTTTTCTGTTTAGACTGCGTCTGAAATATTGCAGTACCACGACCTGCTCATGCTACTGCTCCTAACTTTGCATTAAATCACAAGAATCTCAACTCAGAAGTACTCTCTCTCCATGATCTTCTGGCTATAAAACCTAGCTTGTGAGATGGGACCAAAGTTGATCGATTCCTTTAGCACTGAGGAGATGGGAGCCGTGATTAACAAGAGATCACAGTTCTGCAGACAGGAGGGCTAAGCCCCCAAGCTTGTGCACTCTAGAAATGCAGGTATCAGTTCGCTTGGTTGACTGGAGGTGCCCGCCTTTGTGAACAGTCTTCTCCTCATGTTGAAAGCAGGGGTTGTTGGGTGGGTGTTTTTTTACATGTCTGTCTATTCAGTCCACTTGGTGTCTTTTATGTCTCTTTTAATATCTTGTCTGTGGCCAAGTCTCTGTCTGCACATAAAACGAGATTTGCAAAGAATATGCTTTTGAAGCTCTGTGTGTCTAAGAGAGAGAGAGAGAAAGAGAGAGAGAGAGAGAGAGAGAGAGAGAGAGAGAGAGAGAGAGAGATAGTGAGTGAGAGAGAGAGAGAGTGAGAGTGAGAGAGAACTCTGAAGTCTGAAATTGTTTAATGTACATTGGCCTTAGACCATAATGCATTTTGAGGAGCAAAAATGGAAGAAGCAAAGAAAAGGAAATATAATTTCTTGTAAACTTTGGTAGAACTTAGGTACAATACCTTGGCATGCACTCAAAACTGGATTCTCTTGAATATGTATATTCAAAATCATGACTAAACAGAGGCTGACGTAGACCAAGAAACAAAACAAAGCACAGCTAAAAACGAAAAGGCCTTTAAACAAAATTATTGATGAAGTCATTCTTCATATGTCAATACAAAAAATATATAAGAATAAATAAAAATTAATAAAAATAAATACCTTATCACATATAAAATACGAACATCAAGAACAATGTTAAGTCATGTCAGTTATAAAATACGAACATCAAGAACAATGTTAAGTCATGACAGTTTAGAATATTAATACGCCTACTTACTAACTTTTGCATTTTCAAATTACTTAAAGTACTCATAAACTATTGCATTCTAAAAAAATACATTCACCACACCAGAAAAGTGTGCCCACCAAATACAACCATGTCAGCCCTAAGGCTAATGCAATGTAAACCCAATCCTGTAGGCAAAAATATTGTACAATACTGTGCTCATTCATGTCATGCAACATTTTAAGTCATATAGAGAGAAAATGGGTGGGAATCAAAACCCTGCAAGACATCACTTGAGAAACAATAATCATTCACCCCCTGTCCTCTCAGTCAGATACAATAGGCAAACAAATGTTCATCTGACTGTGGTAGGCATAAGACTCATTCAACTGCCATCACACACACACGCACACACACACACACACATACACACACACACACACACACACACACACACACACACACACACACACACACACAATAGTGAGCAAGAGAGTGAGAGAGAGGTCTCAAACCAAAATAAACTAAAAGAACAGGGAGTTCTGACTAACCTACTTTGTGTTTTATTGACTTATTTATTTTATCTCATTGTCTACCTTTCATATGAAAATTTTTGAAGAGAGATGGAAATAAAGGTTCACCAATATTTCTGTATTATCTTGGTATTTTTGGTGAATAGTATAGAGATCTTTGAAATATGATCAAGGGTAGGGGGTATCTTTCTTTAAAGGCATCAAGGGCAACAAATAAAGAAGTACAAACAATACACACTTCAGCAAGCAGTGCTGAGGACCAAGTCAAGTCAAGTCAAGTCCAATTTCTTTTTTCCAGATGGTACATTGAATAAGCAATGGATTTGCTTTGTTCATCAAGCCATCTATTTGACCAATAAAACCGAAGCGCCAGAGATCAATAACCAATCACATCCACTGACATCACAGCAGTATGACGATTCACCGATATTTCAGTACAATCTTGGTAATTTTTGGTAAATAGTATAGATATCTTTGAAATATGATAAAGGGTAGAGTTCAATCCATTTCCTGTTCCCTCATCCTTTTTTTCTGTTTAGACTTCTTCTGAAATATTGCAGTCCCATGACCTGCTCAAGCCACTACTCCTACTTTGCATCAGATCACAAGAATCTCAACTCAGAAGTACTCTCTCCATGACCTTCTGGCTATAAAACCTAGCTTGTGAGATGGAACCAAAGTTGATCGATTCCTTTAGCACTGAGGAGATGGGAGCCGTGATTAACAAGAGATCACAGTTCTCCAGACAGGAGGGCTTAGCCCCCAAGCTTGTGCACTTTAGAAATGCAGGTATCAGTTCGCTTGGTTGACTGGAGGTGCCGGACTTTGTGATCAGTCTTCTCTTCACGCACTTGCTGAAAACAGTTTTGGGTTTGTTTCGGTTTGTTTGTTTTTTACATTTTTACCTACTCACACCACTCAGTGTCTTTTATGACTCTTCTAATATATTGCCTGTGGCCCAGTCTCCCTCTGTGCATAAAAGGACTTTTGCAAAGACTGCGCTTTTGAAGCTGTATGTGTGTATGTGTGTGTGTGCGTGTGTGTGTGTGTGTGTGTGTGTGTGTGTGTGTGTGTGTGTGTGTGTGTGTGTGTGTGTGTTAGGTCTCAAATCAAAACAAACAAAAAGAACAGGACACTATGACTAAATTACTTTTTGTTTTGTTTACTTATTTATTTTATCTCATTGTTTACCTTTCATAGGAAAAGACTTGAAGAAAGATGAAATTGAAGATTCACCAAAAATTCAGTTTAATCTTGGTAGTTCTTTGTGCATAGTATGGAGATCTGTGAAACCTGATAAGTGGTAAGGGGTACTTATCTTCAAAGAAATCAATGTCAACAAATCGAGCTATACAAGAAATACAAATTCGGCATGCAGTGCTGAGGACCAATAAAACCTAAGCACCAGAGATCAATAACCAATCACATCCACTGACATCACAGCAGTTGATTCCATCCATTTCATGTTCCTTCCTTCCAGTAAAAACCATCTCCCCTTTTTTCTGTTTTTTAACTGTGCCTGAAATATTGCAGTCCCACGACCTGCTCAAGCCACTACTCCTAAATTTGCATCAGATCACAAGAATCTCAACTCAGAAGTACTCTCTCCATGACCTTCTGGCTGTAAAACCTAGCTTGTGAGATGGGACCAAAGTTGATCGATTCCTTTAGCACTGAGGAGATGGGAGCCATGATTAACAAGAGATCACAGTTCTCCAGACAGAAATGCTAAGCCCTCAAATTTGTGCGCTTTAGACATGCAGGTATTAGTTCGCTTGGTTGACTGGAGGTGCCGGACTTTGTGAACAGTCTTCTCACGCACTTGTTGAAAGCATGGCTTTTGGGGTTGTTGGGTGGGTGTGGGTTTTTTTACATGTCTGTCTACTCAGTCTGCTTGGTGTCTTTTATGGCTCCTCCAATTATCTTGCTTGTGGCCAAGTCTTTGTCTGCACATAAAGTGAGTTTTGCAAAGAATGTGCTTTTGAAGTTGTGAGAGACAGACAGACAGAGGCAGAGGCAGAGACAGAGACAGAAAGACAGACAGACAGAAAACGACAGAGAGACAGAGACAGACGGACGGACGGACGGACACACACACACACAGACAGACAGACAGACAGGCAGGCAGGCAAACAGTCGGACAGATGGACAGAGACAGAGAGAGAGAGGCTCAAAACAAAACAAAACAAACAGAACAGGAAACTATAACTAATTAGTGGTGGTTGTACCAGCAATTTTCTACATATTGAGGGAAGAACGCGACAGTAATGGAAAAGTTTTTCAGGATGTATCAACAGTAGTATCTGGAACCTTGCGTGGTTTGTTATATATATTTAGTATAGTGTACTTCGTTCCACCCGTTATCTGTATAGGGATAATTATTCAAGCCACGTAGCCTCAGTTTGAAAGAACTTGATCAGCTGATCAGTTTGGGCATGATTTTGGCATTTTACTTCCGTAATGTTACCAGGGTCAACCCTTTTGTTGCCGTGGGTTCTTTTGTGAGCGCTGAATGCATGTTGCACGCGGGACTTCAGGTTATTGTCTCGTGCGGAAGATTATTTATTTATTTATTTATTTCGAGGATAATGGAATAAGCACTTATGTGCTTTGTCACGCCCAGTTCCCGTGTGTAAGCAGTTTTCTAAATGTTGCCATCTGTTCCCACCGGCACACAATGGCCCCCTCTTCCGAAAAACGGAACGGCACTGATGTAAACTCCAGAGAAAAAAATAATCTTGAACGAGATTCGAACCCGGATCAGCAGATCACGAGCGCATCACTCAAACCATCAAGCTATCCCGTCCCCAACAATCATCCAGAACACTACTCAAGGTCTATTGGATTGGGAGAGTGGGTGGGTGGAGGGGGGGGGAGGTGGCACACACGCACACATGGGAATCAAACTCGCACTTTTCACTTTGTAAGCAGGTGCGTTACCTCTAGAACATCGATCCACCATAAGGTATTGTAATTGCCCTTCATGGGATGATTAAAATGTTTTTGGCTTGACTTGACTTGATGGTTTGCCACCATCTTGTCCAGATCCATCCTCCGTCAATTCCCGAAGTCAGAATGCGCCTACGTTAATGGTGGGCAAAAAGAAACGGCCACATACGGAAACTCTCATGATTTTTATTTATTTTATTTTATTCTTTGATATCGAGGATAATGGATGATAAGGGATAATGGACTGGTGAACCTAGGAACCTCTGCCCACGAGCAAACAACAACAACAAAATATCCTCTGTCTGATCCAAAGGATTTTTAGCTAAGGATAGGTCGGAGTTAAAGGGAGAAAGCAAGAAACGAAAGCGATGACAGTTCCAGCAGCTGGTGAAGGCAGGACACCTGGTGGCATCAATGACCTCGCTACTTGACTGGAGGCAGACTTAGCTGTAGAGGTGATAGGAGCTGGTCTGAAGCATTATCAACCGAAAATGAAGTCTTGTTGAAAGATGGAGATGAGGAACGAATCTATAGGACACATCTGTCAATATTGCTTGCGTCGATTTCTTCTTTTGCTCTGAGAAGTCGATGGATTTCAATCAAGTGTTGTCAGGTTTCAAGGTAGATATAATTATCGTCTTTGTTCTGTCCTTCCACAGAGAATGACTTCTTTTTTGTATTTTTTTCTTTCTTTTGTTCTTTTATTTCATATGTTTTCTGCGGCACACAATGACCTACTCTTCTGAAAAGCGGAAAAGGCTTTATTGTGTGCGCAATATGTTATGAGTGCATTCACACACGGGACATCGGTTAATACGAAGTATTTGCATGTGTGTGCTTGTATGTATGTGTTTGTGTTGTGTTGTGTTAATTTAAAATGTGTTAATCTTATTAGTGAACCGTCGAATGCGTGTGAATGATTTGAATGCAAGCGCTTTGATTTGTTTGCTTTACCAGATCCAGTGATATAAAACCCCGGCCTCCAGTTAGTAGTAGTAGTAGTAGTAGCAGCAGCAGCAGCAGCAGCAGTAGTAGTAGTAGTAGTAGTAGTAGTAGTAGTAGTATTAGTAGTAGTAGTAGTAGTAGGAGGAGGAGGAGGAGGAGGAGGAGGAGGAGGAGGAGGAGTAGTAGTAGTAGTAGTAGTAGTAGTAGTAGTAGTAGTAGTAGTAGTAGTAGTAGTAGTAGTAGGAGGAGGAGGAGGAGGAGGAGAGAGGAGGAGTAGTAGTAGTAGTAGTAGTAGTAGTAGTAGTAGTGGAAGTAGTAGTAGTAGTAGTAGTAGTAGTAGTAGTGAAGTAGTAAGTAGTAGTAGTAGTAGTAGTAGTAGTAGTAGTAGTAGTAGTAGTAGTAGTAGTAGTAGTAGTAGTAGTAGTAGTATAGTGGAAGTATAGTAGTAGTAGTAGCAGCAGCAGCAGCAGCAGCAGCAGCAGTAGTAGTAGTAGTAGTAGTAGTAGTAGTAGTAGTAGTAGTAGGAGGAGGAGGAGTAGTAGTAGTAGTAGTAGTAGTAGAAGTAGTAGTAGTAGTAGTAGTAGTAGTAGTAGTAGTAGTAGAAGTAGTAGTAGAGCAGCAGCAGCAGCAGCAGCAGCAGCAGCAGCAGCAGTAGCAATAGTAGCAGCAGCAGCATCAAGCATCAGTAGCAGCAGCAGCAGCAGCAGCAGCAGCAGCAGCAGCAGTAGTAGTAGTAGTAGTAGTAGTAGTAGTAGTAGTAGTAGTAGTAGCAGTAGTAGTAGTAGTAGTAGTAGCGCTTTGATTTGTCTTTGCAAGATATAGCGCTATATAAGTTCCATTTATTATTATTATTATTATTATTATTATTATTATCATTATTATAGTAGTAGTAGTAGTAGTAGTAGTAGTAGTAGTAGTAGTAGTAGTAGTAGTAGCAGTAGTAGTAGTAGTAGTAGTAGCGCTTTGATTTGTCTTTGCAAGATATAGCGCTATATAAGTTCCATTTATTATTATTATTATTATTATTTATTATTATTATTATTATTATTATTATTATTATTATTATTATTATTATTATATGTAGTAGTTATATATTATAGTAGTAGTAGTAGTAGTAGTAGTAGTAGTAGTAGTAGTAGTAGTAGTAGTAGTAGTAGTAGTATCAGCAGCAGCAGCAGTAGCAGCAGTATCCTGCCTGAAAAAAATAGGGGAAAAATAATAGGTATTGGTGCTGCACTGAAATAGGTAGGCTTGACTGGAAAGTGACCGTTACTTCTATGACGTGGCGGGTCAGCAGAACGCTTCCATTGACACCGGGGTCAAGCTGATTGGCAGGAGATGGCTGGCTTCAAACACCGGTCATCACTCCGTATCACTCTTGTCTCAAGCCGCTGTTGTTTCCCCCACCTCCATACTCCTCCCATCATTGTTCTCAGCAAGCACCACCAGCCTATACCAGCTTACCCTGTCCCTCTGTCTGGAACTTTTCAAAGAATGAGCTTCATATAGAGACAGAAAGATATAGACAAGAAAGAGTAAAAGAAGAAACAAAGTTTAAAAGAGTGTGGGAAAGCCCGCATAACGGTGACAATGATGTGATATTTGTGCTCAGAATGAGGTTAGGGCAAAAAACGTGTGTTAAGTGTTTTAGAGTGTTATAAATAGGAAACAAGTACGTGGTGGATTGTTTGAAAGTCATGACGTTATCGTCGTCGTGGAACACTCAAACGGCATCTCTTGTTGTCTGCCATCATCATCATTAACCATTACACCCAGTGGTGTGTAGGGCAACAACACAGCGCTTCCACTCCTGCCTATCCTGGGCCAACCTAGTCACTGAACCCCAGGTTGTCTGTCAAGTGAGCGAAAACGTGCTGTGCCGCCGTAAGCCCCCTGACAAGTCAGACCCAGCGGCCTCACTTCGGCCGATGTGGGAGAGAATTGTTATCATAAGTCTGTCTTGAAAAAAGGCAGGATAATGGACCAAGAAGGCAGAAAAATATACCAAAAAAAGGAAGTGTTACTAGAAGGAAATAAACAATGAAGAAACAAAGAGAGGGATAGAAAAGAGGGAGTACCTAGCGCAGAATCGCTAGAAGGTGGGGGTGCTATCTATACCGACAGGCTCCCGGCATCCCCACGGGGGACATGACGTTATTAGCTGCAGCCTTTTTCTGTGCATCTATGTTCTAGAATATTTTTCATAAGCGGTATGCTTGTTGTACTCATACATCACATATTGCTGCTGTGTTTGTTTTGACATGGCAACAGAAATAGGAACAGAAGAATAAGGTTTTGAGGAGACCCTTCTGATGTGGTTATGCTTTTGTTTTCAGAATCTGCCTTGCAGATGTCAAAGATTCCGAAGTTAATAAGCTCCTTGCTCAAAAACTGACGGGTGGATGGATGGATGGATGGATGGATGGATGGATGGATGGATGGATGGATGGATGGATGGATGGATGGATGGATCGATCGATCGATCGATAGATTAACGAACTGGCTGACTTACTTATTGATTGGTTGATCGATTGGTTAGTTGAGTGAGTGAGTGAGAGACTGACCGACTGACTAACTAGCTGACTGACTGACTCATTCATTCTGTCATAATGCCATTCATTGATTGATTCATTCATTAATTGATTCATTGGTTGCTTCATCGATTGGCTGTTTACGATTGATTGGTGTGTTTAACACACAGTGATATTTGGAACAAATTAGCAGGAAAGAAAGAAAACATGTTTCAAGTTCTGTTACTATTGATCTAGACTGAGTCCACCGTGTATGATAATAATATGTCAAGATATTCTTCCAAAAAACAACAGACACTGTAAACGCCTTTTTTGTGATGAGCTTCCAGCCCTCGAAGACAGACACCTCAGCACTTACTCACACACACACACACACTCACACACACACACACACTCACACACACACACTCACACAACACTCACACACACACACAACACACTCACACACACACTCCACTCACACACACACTCACACACACACACTCACACACTCACCACACACACACACTCACACACACACACTCACACATACACTCACACTCACACACACACTCACAACACACACACTCACACACTCACATCACACACTCAACCTCACAACACCACACACACTCACACACACACACACTCACACACACACACACTCACACACACTCACACATACATTCACACACACTCTCACACACTCACTCACACACTCACACACACACTCACACACACACACACCACACACTCACACACACGCGCGCCGCACAACACTACTCACACACACACTCACACACACACACTCACACACACCACACATACATTCTCACACACTCACCACACACTCACACACACACACCACACACACACACACACACACACACACTCACACACACACTCACCATACACACACACGCATCACATACACACACACTCACACACTCACACACACTCACACGCACACCACACACATAACACACACACTCACTCACACACACCACACACCACACACACACACCACCACACAACACACTACATCACACACACTCAGTGAAACCTATAGCATCAGTCTCCACGGCAACCGCTCTTGTTATCTCTTTCACTTTCCACTCAGCTAGAAAATCCATCCTTTCTTCTGATGGTTTTGTCCCTAGGGGCTGGTGCCAGAGTGGGCCTCTGCCTTGCTGCTTCCTCTTCCAGACTTCTTCCCAGTCCCTGCCAAATCTGGAACGAAGTGTACGGATGACGATGGCAATGCTCATCGTCTGACAACTGGCCGATGTCCGTTGTGTAGTCGTCTATGTCTTTTTTTTTTCTTTTTCTTTTATTCTTTTATATCGAGGATAATGGGATAAGCACTAATTTGTTGGGGTTTTTTTTACATCTAGTCCCTGTGTGTATGAGGTTTCGTAAATTTTGTTATCTGTTCCCACCGGCACACAATGGCCTACTCTTTCGAAAAGCGGAACAGGATTTAACAAGTGTGCAAGATGTTCTGCATGCGTTCGCACACGGGGCCTCGGTTTATAGTCTCATCCGAAGGACTTTGACATTCAGTTCGATTTTTTTGTCCAACTGGGAAGAAAGGGAGAGGCTGGGAATCGAACCCAGAACCTCACGGTTTACTTGTTGGCAGGCAAACGTCTTAACCATCCTGCCACCTACCTTCCTACTTCCTTCCTGTCTAGCTGCCTGTGTGCAGCTTTACGAGTGGCAAGCGGTTACTTTTTTAGATTGGTAGCCCAAGCCAAATTTTACATAATAATAATAATAATAATGATAAATGGAATTTATATAGCGCTGAATCTTGCCCAGACAAATATATAACAAAAAGTAAACTATATATATATTGTGTGTGTGTGTGTTGTGTGTGTGTGTGTGTGTGTGTGTGTGTGTGTGTGTGTGTGTGTGTGTGTGTGTGTGTGTGTGTGTGTGTGTGTGTGTGTGTGAGGGAGAGACAGAGACAGAGAGACACAGAGTGAAAGAGTAGTCAGGTCAGTTTGACTGAAAAAAATTGGAGGACTTTTGTTGGCAAATAGTGTAAGCCAATTTTCTGAAGCTGGTGTTTTAATTTCACTGAACCCCCTACCCCATCCTCCAACAAACAAACACAAACAAACAAGCAAACAAACAAACACAAGCAAACAAAACCAACTTATTCTATGACCGGCCCTAACAACATATTGGATTGATAATCTAAAGCCACATATCTGTTTCCATGGAGAAAAAAACAATCA
This sequence comes from Rapana venosa, assembly GCA_028751875.1. NCBI lineage: Eukaryota > Metazoa > Mollusca > Gastropoda > Neogastropoda > Muricidae > Rapana > Rapana venosa. The sequence continues at coordinate 52,324,336 of CM054156.1, forward strand.
CTCCAGTAAACAAGTAAAGATGACAGACAACATTTCAGCAATCAATCCTTTTCAACTCCTGCCTGATAACACTTGCTCTTTTTACCCCTTTGCTGCTTCTCTTTGGGGTTGCTGTTTTGCAGTGCCAAGATGGTATCTGTATCTGTTTACTGGAGTGATCGAATCAATCCTTTTCAACACTTCTCTGATAAAACTTGATTTTTTTGTCATTTTCATTTTGCTGATTCTCTTCAGTGTTGCTGTTTTGCAGTACCAAGATTGTATCTTCACTCCTTCCTTCTCTGAACTATAAAGAGGTTTAATTTTTGATGATGGAACGGAAATGCAAAGCAGAAATGGGAATGGACGTGAAGGAAAGAGAGAGGGAGGAGGGGAAAGGTCAGAGGGACGCTGGGGCTGAGTAGTCAAGACCGTTTGACTTTAATCCTTTGGATCCATAAAGTCTTGGGTTTGAATCTCGGCATCATCTGGTGAATGACGGGTGGGGATTGTTACCATCTCCCTTGTCAACTTCAAGTGCAGACCTGCTAGTGCCTTGATTTCTTTCGTGTATATATATGTATATATATATATATATATATTTTATATATATTATATATATATATATATACATACATACATACATACATACATACATACATACATACATACATACATACATACATACATACATACATACATACATACATACATACATACATACATACATACATACATACATACATAATAGTCCTTCAGATGAGACTTTAAACCGAGGTCCCGTGTACGAACGCGCGCAGAACATCTTGCGCACACGTTAAATCCTGTTCCGCTTTTCGTAAGAGTAGGCCATTGTGTGCCGATAAGAACATATGACAAACTTGCAAAACTGCATACAGACGGGGACTAGATGTAAAAAAATGCACATAAGTGCTTATTCCATTATTCTTGATAGAAAAGAATTGAATGAATAAATGAATTGAATGAAAATGAATGAATGAATGAATGAATGAATACATACATATATACATACATAAGATCAAAAATGCACGTTAGAGATCCTGTAATTCGAACACAACCAGCACACATCCCAAAACAGGACTGCGACTACTTGGATGGGGGCAGAAACCGTCGGGTACGCAAAATATCATCACTGCTGAGCCTGGCAGCTCTGAGTGAGAAAAGGAAGAACAGAAGAAGTTGAAGAGGAACATAATTATGGAGGAGGATGGAAAAGGACAAATTCTTCTGGCGAGTTCAGCATCGCTTACTTGGAAATCGAATCAAGTGGAGAGTTGTTGAGGGCTGCTTCAAAGCATCATTAACAGAAAATGTGATCGTTATGGTTTTTTTGAAAATGAGAAAACAAGCTTTTGAAATAGTGTGTAACGACATCGTTATCAGATCATTACGTTTCTCACAAATATTTTTGTATCTAAATAAACACAAAGAAGTTGTTTTTATATTTTAAAACAAAAAAATATCAACAATGTTGGTATTGCCGTTTGTAATAAACAGAAATGAAATGAGGAATATTTTCTTTTCGTTTAAACAATTGTAAATTCACTTATAAACATGCAGACATAATATTATTTTAGAACATATGATAACCTAATACAGCTTGTACTTCTCTTAAAATGACATTATAATCCTACAGCTTTAAAGAGACTGGTTTTATGACCGAATGGACACAAATGCGTTACAAATGCTACTTTAGATCATGATAAATATCTCAACAACTGAACTGAACAAACTCAAACGCTTTATAGTCTCGTTATTGTGCACATGTTACATTGACGGTGTCTTTAAAATAATTTTTTATCTCGGGTGCTAAAACTAGAATATGTTGAAAGTTCGTGTTACAACAATCACTATCATTACCCTGCCCCAAGAAGGGGAATTTTACGCCAATGCCAAAACTATAGAACATCAGCTCATCAGGCCCGCCAGCAAGATCATGCTCCAAAGTTATTTTGAATCGACCTAAAGTGAAGGAGGCAGAGAACACCTTGCAGAGGAACAAGCTGTGTTCAGGGCCGCAGGAGCACAATTCGAACAGATTTTTAACTGCCACATCCTGATGGAAAAAAACATTTCAAAATATGAGAGACCTGTTCCACAACTTCATCGACTTCAAGAAGGTTTCGACAGAGTATGGCACGAAGGTGTGGCAGGTCCTCAGATGTTTTGGCATTAGAAGAGGATAGTTGCTAACCAGTCAAGCACTATTCAACACCGCAAGCAGTGGTCCTTCTGAAAAACAAGTCGGAGGATACTTCAAAACCACAGTTGGGGTTTCGGACAAGGTGCGGGGGTGTGAAGCTGTTATCTCTGTCTGTTTAATCTGGTTCTTGGAATAAAACAGATGAGAGAGACTCATGATTCCACTCTACATCTCCATTGTGGGCAGACCCTCAACAACTTATGTTTAGCCGATGACCATTGACCTCATGGGCGGAAGTAACCACAGAGCTGCAAGATCTACGATCCAGTACTATGAGAACAGGCTGGAGCATATGGGATGGAGGTGAGTCGGAGAATGTAAATTAGCTTGTGAACAAGCACGAGCAACGCCATGCTAAAATTTACATGAACGGCCAACAACTGGAGATGGAGGTAGAACGCTTTTACATTCTTGGCGCTCACTCACAAAGGAGGGCGATCTCGACAGAAATCAAAGTCAGAATAGCCAGGCAAACATCTTCATGACAAAACTACACGCTATGAAAGTTAAAGAGATCAGTTTCAAATCAAACTAAAGCTCTACATAAGCCCTAATTCAGACGATCTGCTGTCGGAAAGTGAAAACCTGGACAAGACTCAGTAGAAACAGCAAAGCGAATCCAGTCATTCGAACAAAAAGGACATAGAAAATACTCCTGGTTGGCATCTCCTGAAGGAACGGATGACCAATGATTTTCAAGAGTCAAAAAACACGGCTGGCAGGTCCACAGGAAACCCTTCTCCATGTCATGAAGAAAAAGCAGACATGGTTCGGGCCACGTCACCGCACAACACTCATGCAAAAAACAGTACTGCAGGGAACATCAAAGGTGGAGAAGGAGGGGAAGACAGAACAAGTCATGGATGGACAACATCAGAGAAGGCCAGGATGAATGATCGGCACTACTGCGCAGAGCCGAGGACCGAGATGGTGGAGGAGGCTTACCACGGCATCGTCTTTTCGTGTACCCCCACGGACCGCCAAGGTCACGGTTCTGTGATGATGCTGATGATATTTATATATATAATATATATATATATATAATATATATATATATATATATATATATATATATATATATTATTTATATTATATATATATCAAAAATACATACATACATAACATACTTACATCACATACCTTATAGTCCTTCGGATGAGACTATAAACCGATGGTCCGGTACAAAGCACAGAGAAAATCTCGCGAACACGTTAAATCCTGTTCCGCTTTTCGTAAGAGTAGGCATTGTGTGCCGATAAGAACATATTTGACAAACTTGCATAACTGATACAGACGGGACTGATGTAAAAAAAGCACATAAGTGCGTAATTTCCATTATCTCGATTAGAAAAGAATTGGAATGGAATAATGAATTGATGAAATGAATGAATGAATGAATTGTATGAATGAATACATAAATCTATAATACATAGATCAAAAATGCACGTTAGAGATCCTGTAATTCGAACACAACGCACACATCCCACAATAGGATCTGCGACTATTGGATGGGGGCAGGACAGGCAGACAGACAGAAGAACCGTCGGGTACGCTAAAATATCATCACTGCTAAGCCTGGCAGCTCTTGAGTGAGAAAGGAAGACAGAAGAAGTTGAAGGAGGACATAATTATGGAGGAGGATGGAAAAAAGGACAAAAGTCTTTGGCGAGTCAGCATCGCTTACTTGGAATTGAGATCAAGTGAAGAGTTGTTGAGGGTGCTTCAAAAATCATTAACAGAAATGTTGATCGTTATGTTTTTTTGAAAAATGAGAAAACAAGCTTAGAAATAGTGTGTAACGACAACGGTATCAGCTCATTAAGTTTCTCACAAAATTTTCTTTATAAATAAACAAAAAGGGGGTTGTTTTTATCTTTTTAAAACAAAAAAATTTTCAACAATTGTTGGTATTGCCGTTTGTATTAAACAGAAATGAAATGTAGGGTATATTTTCTTTCGATTTAAGCACTTGTTAATTCACTTATAATCATGCAGACTAACATTATTTTAGAACATATGATAACTAATACAGCTTGTACTTTTCTTTTAAAAATGGACATTATAATCCTACAGCTTTAAAGAGACTGGTTTATGACCGAATGGACACAAATGCGTTACAATGCTACTTTTGATGTGATAAATATCTCACACAACTGATGATCAAACTCAAACGCTTTTATAGTCTCGTTATTGTGCACATGTTACTTTGACGTGTCTTTAAAAGAATTTTTTATCTCGGGTGCTTAAAAGAGAATATGTTTGAAAGTTCGTGTGTTGTTCCTAAGTTTCCAAACTAGTCCTGAAGTGGACCATAGCTTTCTATGAAGTGCGGCCATGCCTCTTTTATCAGCTTGAGTTTTGGGTATAGTGTGGTGCATCGCGTGCAGAGATGTATTCTTGATCCTAGGTGGCAAAGTTTTGTGGCTGTTGTACAGGCACTTGGCACGAGTTATGCTTTTTTAACAGAAACGCAATGTAGAGATGTGTTTGTATTTTGGTCTATCAAAAGTTTTTGTTGACTTAAATTTGTCAATAGACCATAACACTTGAATATGCTTCCATGGTATATTTTTAAGCTTGTTTATTAAGGAAAAACGAACAGCATTTACTAATATACATTTTATGTGTCAAAGTTTAGCCACTTTTGTGTTTTCTTTTATTTTTCATACTTAAGCTTTATAGTCGCTTACTTTTCCCTGTACTCAGGTACAAACTACCAATATTTATTGTGCCATGTGATTACAATAAGAAGACTGCAAGCACTTACTTATAACGCACTACAAATCGTGAGTGATATTCTAACCTAGGACGAGACAATTTGATACTTTGTAGAAAATCAAATAATATCACTAGCGTGTCTTCACAAATACGTAAGGAATATGTTACATTCCTGACATTATTGCAGGTCAGTTTCTAATCAGCACATCTGGCTCTTGCTCCAATTGCTAGGAAGTACTGAGAAAAGACAATGCCGACAATTCAGTCACATTTTTATCCACACTAGAGAAGAACCTGGTAATATATGCGTCCTAATCGTTGTCTTCTTTTATGGTTGTTTTTATTGTTGTTTGTTGTTGTTGTTGTTGTTGTTGTTGTTCTTCTTCTTCTTCTTCTTCTTCTTCTTCTTCTTCTTCTTCTTCTTTTCTTCTTCTTCTACTACTACTACTACTACTACTACTACTATATACTTTCGACTACTACTACTACTACTACTCCTAATTCTCCTACTACTACTCCTTACTACAGCTGCTGGCTGCTACTGCTGCTACTACAACTACTACTGCTCTGATGTGCTGCTGCTGGCTTGCTGGCTTCTGCTGCTGCTTGCTGCTGAGTTGCTGCTGTGTTGTTGGCTGCTTGCTGATTTAACTTTTAGTAACAACAGTAACTTAACCCTCCTTTTTTTTGGCGGTTTTTCAAAACTTTTTTTCTTCTGTTTCAATCACTTTTATCTCCGTAGTTGTTTTTCTTCTTTGAATTCTGTTTTCAAACATATTACATGTGCCTGAGTCTTTGTATGTTTACCCCCTTCTAGTACTATTGATAATAGTCATACCGGGAAACTGTAGGACAGGCTTAAAATAAAGTCATTATGCTTAATCAATTACCCTCAGACAATTTGTTTAAGTCGTTTTATTCGCACTCTCTCTGTCTGTCTGTCCGTCTGTCTGTCTGTCTGTTTCTGTTTGTGTCTGTCTCTGTCTGTTTGTCTGTATGTCTGTATGTCTGTATGGTCTCTCTCTCTTCTCTCTCTCTCTCTCTCTCTCTCTCCTCTCTCTCTCTCTCTCTCTCTCTCTCTCTCTTTCCTCCTTCTCCATCCTCCTCCCCTTCCCTCCCTCTCTTCTCTCTCTCGTTTTCATTTTCACCCAGACGGCATTTGTCATAAATAACGAGAGGGAGACAAAAAACGTCAATGGGGCCTGTTGTAACATTTTCAATATTTTGAAGGCTGATGGAATCATGAACTGATGTGAAGAATGGGCTTTGAGCTAATGATGACACTCCCTGTGGGGGGAACACGTGTCCAAGGATAGTCAGTTTCCTGGGTACAGGATGGCCGGGGTAAAGCTTGTGCTCGGGGTGTGAGGGCCAGGTTTGAGAGCAAGATTCGAGCCTTCACTGAGACGCCCGTTCAAGGGATACTTCCCCTGGAGTTAACATCAGTACAGACTCCACTTTCCCGGATTTATTACGCATGAGACTATAAATTGAGAGTATGTGTGCGAACGCACGCAGATCATCTTGCACACACTTAAAAACCTGTTTCGTTCTTTGGAAAAGTAGGCAATGTGTGTGTGCCTGTGGGGATGGATGACAAAATTTACAAAACTAGATTTGCATTAGGGGACTGGATGTAAAAGAAAAGCACGAGAGTGCTTATCCGTTATCGCTGAAATAAAAGAAAAAAAGACTTACCTGAAAGAAAGTAGACTGGCGTTGACAATAAAACGTGCGTGTGAAATATTGTGGGGTGGGGGGGGGGGGGTGTTGTTGATTTTTTGGGGGTATTGTTCTACATCTTAAGATGGAGCTGGTTGCTGCATAACAGTTCAGATAAAAGTGATGTCAGACGCTCGCTGCCTCGGATGAGTGTTTATTGATGTAGTATCTTTTTATTGCCATTAGTTTGGTGAGTGAGTTTTTATTTGTGTTGGTAGCAAACGATGTGCGTAGCAGTTCACAGGCAGTTCTAAGTTACTTTCTGACTGACAGAATTCGCGCAGTTGAACGTCTTAATTCAACTAATGACAAGGAATCTATTTAACGACACCTTACACGTAACGCCAAAGCCATTTCGTCCAAATGTATCTGATGATGGGACAATAAAAAAAATCAAAAGTTTGTTGTGCTGAAGATTGTATAAGATGTATGTGAAAAAACGAAACACAGGTTATAAAAGAAAAAAAATATTTTAAGCAAAAGACTCCAAACATGCAGAGAAAAACATCGCAGAAATCTTCTACAAGAAACTGAATGGCAAGCGAGAGAGAGTGAGAGAGAGAGAGAGAGAGAGAGAGAGAGAGAGAGAGAGCGCGTAAACAACATAACTACAACTATAAGCCAAGAGTAACATTGCTTTTTCTCTGATTCTGTAAAGTCATCATGTGCTTTGACTTGATGTAAAGACCATAATTAATATACATGCACATTACTATTGAAGAAAAAAACATAATAACGCAAATCTATATGTCAGAAGTCAAGCTAAGTTATTGATGCAAAACTGTGGATGCAAGAGAGTTGATTGCAATCACTACTTCCTAGACTTAGCATTTTGATCCCTGTGTGCTGATGGCATCGATGGACTGGCAGGAAACGCACAGGAACTAGCCAACCTAGTGTACCACCTGGACGAAACATCCTCCAGATACGGCATGGAGGTCAGTGCCGAGAAGACAAAACTCATGACAAACAGTGCCCAGCCAATCATTACCAAAATCAGTGGAAAATAACTTGAGGTTGTACATGACTTCAAGAACCTTGGAGCTATTATTACTAAAGAAGATTCAAAGACCGAAATACTCGCAAGAGCTGCACAAACAGTAGCAGCAATGGCGAAGCTCAAGACCATCTGGAAAGACCGAAACATCTCTCTCAGGACCAAGGTCAAGCTACTGCATGCACTGTTATCTTCACATACCTGTATGCATGCGAATCCTGGACATTGAATGCAGACCTACAAAGAAGGATCCAGGCTTTGGAGATCAGATGCCTCAGGAGACTCCTTGGCATTTCATACATGGACCACATTACCAACGAAGAAGTCCGACAAAATGTCACCCAACAAGTAAAACAGTACGAAGATCTGCTGATCACAGTCAAGAAAAGGAAGTCAGATGGTATGGAAATGTGACAAGATCAGATGGGCTCTCCAAGACCATACTGCAAGGAACAGTGCAGGGGAAGAGAAGGCGAGGCAGGCCGAAGAAGAAACGGGCAGACGTCATCACTGAATGGACCGGGAAGAGCTTCTCCACAACCAAGGCACTTCCCCACAACCGCCGCAAATGGAGCCAACTGGTGCAACGTTCGTCACTGCAGTGCCCCTACGACCCTGCAGGGGGTTATAGGAGCAGATGAGATGTGTGTGTTGTGTGTGTGTTGTGTGTGTGTGTGTGTGTGTGTGTGTGTTGTTGTGTGTGTGTGAGTTGTGTGTGCGTGTGTCTGTGTTTCTGTGTGTGTGAGGTGTTTGTCTGTCTGTGTGTGTGCTCTTATTTGGTTGGCCAGTTTGCTGAAGATTTGTCACCAAAACACCAGCCAGTCAAAAAGGTTAGAAAACTAACTACCTAACCATCAGATCATTCTTCTACCATGAGTCTGTCACCCATTAAATGGTTAGCCAACCAAATTATCAGCCAGCTAACCAGCCTGGTGGCCAGTTTCTACTTGACTTAGTCATGCTGACAGGTTTGTGGCTGGTTGGCTGGTTGGTTGGCTGGTTGGTTGGCGGGCTGACTGGCTGGCTGGCTGGTTTGCTGGTTGGTTGGCTGGCTGGTTGCTTGGTTGGCTGGCTGACTGACTGGCTGGCTGGTTGGTTGGCTGGTTGGTTTGTTGTCTGGTTGGTTGGCTGGTTGGTTGGCCGGCTGTTTGTTGGTTGATTAGTTTATTGGTTGCTTGGTTGGCTGGTTGGTTGGACAGATGGTTGGTTGGTTGGTTAGTTGGTCGGTTGATTGATCGGTTGGCAGACTGGCTTGTTTCTTCTTGCTGCCTGGCTAGGTGTGTTGACCAGATGATTGTCTGGAAGGCTGGTTTATTTCTTTGTTGGGTTGGTTGTGTTGGTCTGATGTTTGGTTCATTGGTTCATTGTTATGTTATTTCATGCAGTGCTTGGTTAGTTGGCTGGCTGGTTGGTTGGCTGCTTGGCTGCTTGGTTGGATACTTGCTTGCTTGCTTAGCTAGATGGCTGGTTGGATCAATTGGATTCTCGTTCAAGGGGATATTTTCCCCTGGAGTTAACATCAGTGCCGACTCCATTTTCCCCAAAAGTCCTTCGGATGAGACTATAAACCGAGGTCCTGTGTGCAAGCGCACGCAGAACATCTTGCGCACACGTTAAATCCTGTTCTGCTTTTCTTAAGAGTAGGCCATCATTGTGTGCCGGTGGGAACAGATGACAAAATTCACAAAACTGCATACACACGGGGACTGGATGTAAAAAAGCACACAAATGCTTATTCCATTATCCTCGATATAAAAGTGGTTTTTTTTGTCATTGTTGATTTCTTCAACGTTATCCATTAGCTGTTGTTTTGTTTATTAATATCATTATCCAATGCTCATTAAGCTTGTCTTTAATGTCCCTTTCATTACTGTCACAAGCCCCCTTCACTATCCTGTGGATTCTCCATCCCCATTCCTCCCCCCCCCCCCACACACACACACTTTTTTTCCCTCTGACCCCACCCCTCTCCATCGCCTGCTGCTGCCCTATCTGACCTTTATCTGACCTTCTCCTCCCCTTCCTCATCTTTCTCTGTCCCCTAAGGCTGCTGTCAGAAATCAGTGCAGAGATGTTCCGTCCAGTCATCCTTCAGTCTGCCTCTGAGCTGACAGGGTATTAGTATTATTGTTATTATTATCTTTGATGTCTACTCATCTCTGTCTGTCTGTCTGTCTGTCTTTCTCTTC
>CM054156.1:52337993-52340493 GCA_028751875.1 Rapana venosa
CTCTCTCTCTCTGTCTCTCTCTCTGTCTCTCTCTCTCACTCTCTCTCTCTCTCTCTCTGTCTCTCTCTCTCACTCTCTCTCTCTCTCTCTCGCTCTCGCTCTGCCTGATCTCATTTTCCCCCCAGACGACATTGTCATGAAATAACAAGAAGGGAGACAAAAACGTAATGGCCTGTTGTAAACAATTCAACATTGGAAGAGTGATGCTATGAACAGATTTGAAGAATGGCTTTGAATTCCTAGATAATAAATTATCTCCTGTGATGGACATTTGTTAAAAAGAAACGTAGGTTGTATGTGGTGGGCTTTGTTTTCATTCATTTGTACCCGGTAAGAAAACAGATTGGCATTGATAATAAGCATTGTTCGTGTTGTATTGTACTCTATATCTTGACTGGTTTACTAGTGTTGCTGATTGTTTGTTGATTGTTTGTTGATTGTTTGTTGGCTGGTTGTTTTTTGTTGTTGTTTTATTTTTGTTCCTTGGCTACATCTCTGCGGCTCACCAATGGTAGCGTGTTACGTGTGTTATCCATTACCCACCAGTTAGACTCCATCCAGACTCACCATCTACTAGCCCTTCCCTCCCTATCACCCACTACTGGGTTACGGTAGCATACAAATGTGCACAGTGCACGTGTACTGGGAAAGAGAAGTTCTCTCCCTTGACGTAGTGTTTTTAATCGGTCCATTTCAATGGTTGTTTGGTTGGGATAGTGGGTGGTTAGTTAGTTAGTTGGATGGTTGGTTGGTTGGTTCACTTGCTGGCTGAATTATGTATATGTTTTTATATGTATGTCTGTCTATCTGTTTGTATGCTGACGATATCCACAGGAATATTAACGACGTATCTAATAATTCTCATTCTAATCAAGCCATCACCACAACATTCAAACATCATTATATCTATCATTAATAATATATCCTTCCGTTACTCCCATAATCAACCCCCATTAATAACATCCCTTCTACCTTCTCTCTGGGTTCTCTCCCCTTTCCCTTCTCCTTTCCCTTCTCCTCTGGCCCCTCTCACCCCACCCCCACCCTCCCCTGCCTCTCACCCTCACCTTCCATCTCTCTGCCCTATCTGACCTTTATCTGACCTTCTCCTCCCCCTTCCTCATCTTTCTCTGTCCCCTAAGGCTGCTGTCAGAAATCAGTGCAGAGATTTCCCGTCCAGTCATCCTTCAGTCTGCCTCTGACCTGACAGGGAAATGAGTATTATTATTATCATCATCACCGATGTCTACTCCTCTCTGCTTTGGACAAAGACAAGCAGAGGAGAGAGAGAGGGGAGGGGAAAGAAAGAAGGAGAGTTACACACAGACACACAGAAAGGCGTACTGTATACATTTATTTTAAAAAAAATAGAAGAAGAGACAAGGGAAAAGAATGACTAAAAGAGGAGCAGAGTGAAAAAAGAGTGATAAAGAGACAGAGAAAGAGAGAACGCAGGAGTGAAAGAAGGAATGAGAGAGAGAGAGGGGGGAGGGGAAGAGAGCAAGCTATATCAAAAGAGAGGGGAGAGAGAAAAGGTGAAAAATAGAGTAAGGGAGTGAGTGAAAAGGATAGAGAGAGGGCGAGAGAGAGAGAGAGGGGGGGGAGAGAGAGAGAGAGAGAGAGAGAGAGAGAGAGAGAGAGAGAGAGAAGAGAGAGAGAGAGAGAGAGAGAGAGAGAGAGAGAGAACGAACAAGGAAGGAAGAGAAAGAAAGAAAGAAAGAAAGAAACAGAGAGACAGGGATAGAGGGATGAAACAGTGAGGCAGTGACAGACAAACAGATATACAGACAAACAGACAGACAGACAACCACACAGAAAGAAACAGTTACAGACATAACAAACACCACACAACACACACACACACACACACACACACAACACACACTCATTACCCTTACCCCCTAACTAGCACATAGGTCTACAACTGTGTATGACAGGTTGCAGAAAATGTGACATGACATGTGCCAATCACAGCCCTCAATTTCCCTCCTAGCCCTCATTACACCCTGTAAACCTTGACAGCTGATGGACAGAAGGGTGCTCAGAAGAAAAGAATGACTTTTTGTTTTAAAAGGACAAAGTAAAAGAAGACAGGGTTGGACGAAAGAGAAAAAGAAATGACGTTACACATAAAAGAAAGTAAAAACATAAAATAAAGAAGAATAGAATGAATGAATAAAGGAGGTAAAAGAAGTAAAGAAAGAAAGAAAAAGATGAAGGAAGAAAGGAAGGAAGAAAGAAAGAAGGAAAAGAAAGAAAGAAACAGAGACAGACAGACAGACAGACAGACAGTCATACAGACAGAAACAAAGAAAGAAAGAAAGGAAGGAAGGAAGAAAGAAAGTAAGAAAGAGAGGAAGGAGGAAAAGAGAAAGAGAAGAGAGAGAGAGAGAGAGAGAGAGAGAGAGAGAGAGAGAGAGAGAATGAAAAAAGACAGAAAGTAAGAAAGAAAGACAGAATAACAGAGAGAGAGAGAGATAGAGACAGAGACAGAGACAGG
>CM054156.1:52342993-52367993 GCA_028751875.1 Rapana venosa
CAGAATAACAGAGAGAGAGAGAGAGAGACAGAGACAGAGACAGGGAGACAGACGGACAGAGAGTGAAATAGACAGAGACAGAGAGACGAGATAGCGGAATGAAACAACAAGCACAGACAGACAGACAGACAGACAGACAGAAAGACAATCACACAGAACCAAACAAAGTTACAGACATCACACACACACACACACACACACACACACACACACAACACAGACACACACACACACACACACAACACACACAAACACACACATACACACACACACGCACACTGTACCCTTACCCACTAACTAGCACGTAGGTCTACGACTATGTATGACAGTTGCAGAAAATGTGACATGACATGTGTCAATCACAGCCCTCAATTTCCCTCCAAAGCCCTCATCACACCCTGTAAACCTGGACAGCTGATGAACAGAAGAGTGCTCAGAAGAAAAGAATGAATTTTTGTTTTAAAAGGACAAAGTAAAAGAAGACAGGGTTGGACGAAAGAGAAAAAGAAATGAAGTAACACATAAAATAAAGTAAAAAATAAATAAAGAAGGATAGAATAAATGAACGAAGGAGGTAAAAGAAAAAGAACGAAAGAAAAAGATGAAGAAGGAAGGAAGAAAGGAAAGAAGAAAGAAAGAAGGAAGGAAAGAAAAAAAGACAGACAGACAGAAACAAAGATATAATGAAAGAAAGACAGAAAAGAAAAAGAAAGGAAGGAAGGAAGAAAGAAAGAAAGAGAGGAAGGAGGGGAGATAAAAAGAGAAGAAAAGAGAGAAGAAAAAAAAAGACAGAAAGTAAGAAAGAAAAAAATAATAATACAGAGAGAGAAGGATAGAGAAAGACAGAGACAGAGACAGAGAGACAGACGGACAGAGAGTGACAGAGACAAGACAAAAGAGACGAGGATAGAGGGATGAAACAACAAGGCACAGACAGACAGACAGATAGACAGACAATCACACAGAACCAAACAAAGTTACAGACATAACACACACACATACACAACACACACAACACACACACAACACACACACGCACGCACACAAACACGCACACTGTACCCTTACCCACTAACTAGCACGTAGGTCTACGACTATGTATGACAGGTTGCAGAAAATGTGACATGACATGTGTCAATCACAGCCCTCATTTCCCTCCCAGCCCTCATTACACCCTGAAAACCTGGACAGCCGACAGACAGAAGAGCGCTCAAAAGAAACGAATGAACAAAAATAAGAATATCTGAAAGAAGAAAGGGTCAGATGAAAGAGAAAATGAAATGAAAAAACACACAAAAGAAAGTAAAAAATGCAGAAAAATAAGATGAACGAAAAAAAACAACCAGAAAAGGAAGAAAGGAAGAAGAATAAAGAAAGAAAGAAAGAAGAAGGAAAGAAGGACGGAATGACGGAAGAAGAAAGAAAGAAAGAAAGAAAGAAAGAAAGAAAGAAAGAAAGAAAGAAAGAAAGAAAAAAAGAAAAAAAGAAAGAAGAAAGAAAGAAAGAAAGAAAAGGGGGAGGGAAGAAGGGGAAGGATGAAGGGAGGTAGAGAGATATAGAGAGAGAGAAAGAAAGAGAGAAAGAAAGAGAGAGAGTGAGAGAAGGAGAAAGAGAGAAAGAGATAGTGAGAGAGAAAGAGGGAGAGAAAGAGTGAGAGGGGAGAGACAGAAAGAGAAAGAGAGAGAGCGAAAGAGAGAGACGGGGGAAAGATGGAGAGACAGAGAGAAAGAGAAAGAGAGAAAGAAAGAAGAGAGAGGGGAGAGAGGGGAGGGGAGAGAGAGAGAGAAAGAGAGAGAGAGAGAGAGAGAGAGAGAGAGAGAGAGAGAGAGAGAGAGAGAGAGAGAGAGAGAGAGAACTACTGAATGCAGAAAAGAACGAAGCAAAAACCTTACAAAGAAAGACCAAAAATAGCGGGAAAAAATACAGAAAAGAGAACATAAAAGAAGAAGAAAAGAATGACAAGAAAAAAGGAAAGACAAACACACAGAAACAGAAAGAGAGAAGAACAAACAAGCAAACGAACAAAACATACAGAAAAGAACATCACTGATAGGGACATCAGAAATTCACACAAAGTGGGGGTGGGGAGTGGGGTGGGGGGTGGGGTGGGGGTGAAGACACCTAAGAATGACAACAAAAGAAACAACGAAACGAATAAAATAAATATTGGAGGAAAAATGAAGACAATGGGAAAAAGAGAAGAATGATAAAGGTAAAGGTAAAGGTGTCCCATAACCTATAAGGTCGTAGGGGAGCGAGGCGTCAGAGACCTCACTTCTCTAGGGGCCAGCATATTGAGGGCGGCGCCCATCTCCTCTCCCTCGCTGCTTTACCTTCCCTGACCCTAAAGAGGGCAAGGTACCCATTTACAGCTGGGTGAACTGGGGGACTGTACTAAAGCCAAGGCGCACAAACGGTCACCCATCCAACTGGTAACCACGCTCGACGCTGCTTAACTTGGCTGGGGGAAAGCGAGTGCTCCGACCACTGTGCTATCCCGTCCCCTTAGAAAGTAATAAAAGGAAGAAAGACAAGACAAGAAAATAAGACAAAAAATGGATACACAAGACATGAATAAAAGAAAGAATAGAGGAAAAACAAAAGACAAGAAAGAAAGTACGAGAGAAGGGAAGAAAGACAAAGAGAAATATAGAAAGAAAGAAAAACACGAAAACAATGAGAGAAACAAAAGAAAGACAAGAGAGACAGACAGATAGACAGACAAACAGACAGACAAACAGACAGAGAAACAGGCAGATGTAAAAAGAAAGTGAGAAAGATAGATAGACGGACGGACAGAAATTAGACAACCAAACAATTAAACACGCACATTACGAAACAAAACACAGACACAGACGGGGGAAAAAACACCATACAGAAAGCAAACAAGGAAACTACAAAGAGTAAAGAAAACAACAACAAACAAACAAATGGAGAGGACAACAGAAATCAAAGTGGAAGTAAGGCAAAAAGACAGAAAGAAACGAGCAGAGAAACACACAAGCAAACAAACAAAACAGAAATCAAAGACATAAAGAAAACAAAACCCAAAACAAACCAACAAAAAATTAACACGGTCGATTAATGTTTCTGTACTTCAAGGCTGTTCTATAGAGAAAGTGTACTCTCTGTGCGGCTTGATTTGTTTTCTGTTGGGCTTTTTTGCATTGTGTTTGGTTTTGTTGTTGTTATTGTGGATTTTTTGGGTTTGTTTATTAATCGTGCATATCCTGCTGCATGTATGTGTGGTTTTACTGTAGTCTTTGTTCGTCTTTCATAAGTATTTGTATGCTCACATACACAATTTCTATTTGTTCAGCTTTTATACATATTCATGTGCACACATACACAACTTCAATTTGTTCATCGTTTATACGTATCCGTGTTCTCATGTACACAATTTATATTTGTTCATCGTTTATACATATCCTTGTGCTCATGTACACAATTTATATTTGTTCATCGTTTATACATATCCTTGTGCTCATGTACACAATTTATATGTGTTCATCGTTTATACATATTCGGGTGCTCATATACACAATTTCTATGTGTTCAGCTTTTATACATGTTCGTGTGCACACATACTCAATTTGTATTTCTTCATCTTTTATACATATGCATGTGCACACATACACAATGTCTATGCTATTTTCTTTTGTAAAAAGTTAATCTGAATTTACAAAAAAAGAACTATAACATTTAAAACCAACACCTACAAACACGAAAGCTTCTTCCCACCCCAACCATTCGCTCGGACGCGTGCGCGCGCACACACACACACACACACACACACACACACACACACGCACGCGCGCACGCACACCACACACACACACACGTACAGCCAACCACTGCCTTCACACGACCCTACAGAACATGCACAGAGGATTAAATGTTTTGGGTGTTTCTAATTTTAATGCAAACTATGATTATGGCAAACGACAACAACAAAGACACACAAAACAGGTAGAAAGCAAAATTAATCACAAAATCTCTGTGTAGGCGTGATTTTTGTTTAGATTTTTATTTTATTTATTCTTTGAATAAGAGAGAGAGCTAGAGAGAGAGAGAGAGAGAGAGAGAGAGAGAGAGAGAAGAGAAGAGAGAGAGGGGGGGGGGAGGGGAGACAAACCGAAGCAAGCAGTAATACTTGTCACACAACACACACACACACGTCACACAACACACACACACAAACTCACACACACACACACACATATTATATATATATATATTATGATATATTAATTATATATATATATATATTATAAAATTTATAAATACTTTGCCACAACAACAACACAACACATATATATATATAATATAAAGATATAATGTATATATCATATATTGATATATATAATATATATAATAAATATAAACTGCACACACACACACAACACAACATATATATTAATATTAATATAATCTATATATATATATTATATTATATATAAACACATATTTTGTCAATGTAACCTTTTTATTTTTTAAACCATGTTAGTCAATGTCAGCATGATGTACGGTTTCGTTATACAGGAGAAAAAAACAATAAAAATTATTCACCAAAACATATTCACTAAAAGGTGAGGGAAATGATGAAATAAAGAAACGTGAGGAAAAACAGGAAGAAACTAACACACACACACACACACACACACACACACACACACACAACACAACACACACACACACAAAACACACACACACACACACACACACACACACACACAAATAAGTAAAGTGTAGAAAGAGGAAGAGGGTGAGACAGATAACAGGCAAACAAACAGACAGACATACTTTTTTTGGTTAATTTATTTTATTTTACTTCTTTTTTACGGGGATGGGGTTGGGGGTGTGGGAATCGTAGCGGTAGTGGTGAGAGCTTTGCAATTACAGTGGGAAGAGTTGGCTGTTCGTGCCGGTAAGAATGGGTGATAGAAGAACTGGTTTATTATTTTAAAAAAAACAAACACGCTTGCGCTGTGGTGTCATGTTTAGACTTCATCTCCGAAGTGGGATACGGCTACCTGAATGGTGGGCAAAAACCGTCGATTTCGTAAAAAATCTATTGGTAAACCGATTGGACTCTAGCCAAGGAGCATAACATACATAGATCGATAGATAGATAGATAGATAGATAGATAGATGGATAGATGGATAGATGGTATAATTAGATTTTGGGGTATGTAATAGATAAGATATATAGATATAGTGGATAGTAGATAGAGATAGATAGATAGATATAGATAGATAGATAGATAGATAGATAGATAGATAGATAGATAGATAGATAGATAGATAGATAGATAGATAGATAGATAGATAGATAGATAGATTCATAAAGGGATTTTCATGGAAAGAAATCGACTGTTTGGGGAGGGGGGGTGGCGTTGCTATTTTTTAAAAAATAATTTTGTTTTCTTTCTAGGGGCGGTGCCTTCGTGTTTGTGCGCTTGTTTGGTAGGTCGTTTTTTTTCTGTATTGGTTTATTCGTTCTGCTGCTTGGTCAGTTAATGGGTTGTTCGGTTAGTTGATAAGTCGATTGATTGGCTTGTTGGCTGCTTGCTTGTTGGTTGGTTGGGTGTTTGGGTTGAATTGTTGGTTGGCTGATCAGTTGGTTGGTGGTTGGCTCGTAGATTGGCCGGATGGCTGGTAAATTGGCTGATTGGTGGTTAAATGGTTGGCTGGCTGTTAGTTGGCTGGTTAGTCGGATAACTAAGCTCTTGCTCGCTTGTTTGTTTTTATCTGGTGTGTCTCATTGCTGTAGAACTTGTCCCAGCCATTTCTTCATTGTGGTTACATGATTCAGTCACACACACACGTTTCACACACACTCACACACACACACACACACACACGTTTCACACACACACGTTTCACACACACCACTTCACACACACACACCCCACACACAAGTTTCACACACACACACACACACACACACACACACACAACTTTCACACACACACGTTTCACACACACACACGTTTCACACACACACACACACACACACACACACACCACACACACACACACACCGTCTCCCCCCCCCCCCCAACACACACTCGTACACCATACACTAAAAAAAAAACAAAACCGCCCAGCCAACTCATCAGTAAAGCCTGACAGAGACCCGAATAGGATCAGTGACCAAATCAGTATTGGCAATATAGTAGCTCAAGTCGGTACGGCTGTACTGACATGATAGGATTATGTTTCTCTGAAGACGGGGTCATGTACGGGGTCACTCCGCACACACGCGCGCGCACGCAACAATGCACGCACACGTTGTACACAAAGTTCTTTCCATTCGTGAACCTCAGAGCTCTCGCTAGCCCAGGAATGGAGGCACCAAATGGGATAGAGCAACGTGTCCGCGTATTGAGGGCATTGGTAAAGGTAAAGGTAAAGGAGTCCCATAACCTATAAGGTCGTAGGGGAGCGAGGCGTCAGAGACCTCACTTCTCTAGAGGCCAGCATATTGAGGGCGGCGCCCATCTCCTCTCCCTCGCTGCTTTACTTCCCTGACCCTAAAGAGGCAGGTACCCATTTACAGCTGGGTGAACTGGGGGAACTGTACTGAAGCCAAGGCGCGCAAACGGTCACCCATCCAACTGGTAACCACGCTCGACGCTGCTTAACTTGGCCGGGGGAGAGCGAGTGCTCCGACCACTGAGCTGAGGGCATTGAGCAAACCTAAAAGAATCCATGACAAACATCTCTTTGAAAAACAAAAATGACAGGAAGTAACAGGAAGGAAGTAGACCCACAAAAAACCAAAGAAGCAAGCGAACACAATATAAATACAGTACACATAAATAAAACAGCCGAAAAGAATCGGAGATAAATCAGACGAGATGGAAATAAAAATGTCTCCGGTGGACGAAGCTGGGAGTTTGTTTTGTTTTTGTTGTTTTGTTTTTGGTTTTGGTGGGGTTTGCATGCATGCATGGGATGTTTCAGTGTGTGTTCTCATTGGGGACTTGTAAGGAAAGAGCGGGGTTTGATCTGGTGTTAGTAAAAACTGGTTTACAGGACGTGGACAAATGTCACTCCAGCGCTGCGGATGTATTTTAGGTAGAACTCTGTGTACCTTTTTTACTTCCTGTATTGTCTGTCTGCTTGTTGTTTGTTTGTTTGCTGTAAAGTGTGGTGTGTGTGTGTGTGTGTGTGTGTTTGGTTGATCATTCATTTTCTTTCTCTCTATGTTCTTTTCCTTCTTTATTTATTTTTACTTATTCTTCTTTCCTTCTTTCTTTCTTTCTTTCTTTCTCTCTTCTTTCTTTCTTTCTTTCGTTTCTTTCTTTCTGTTATTTGCGTGTTTACTTGTTTACTGCTTATCTGTCTGTCTGTCTGTCTGTCTGTCTGTTTGTTTGTTTGTGTCCGTGTTTATTTGTTTCCTTGCTTGTTTGCTTGTTGGCAAATTAGGCTTTGTTTCATTTTTCATGAATAAAGTAATAAAAATCCTTCTGTTTGACAGCTTACGGCAGGAACACAGGAAGTGCTGTCATCAGTTTATGGTTTATTCATTCTTTTATTTTATGCATCTATCTATTTCTTCATTTGTTCATTGAATATCCATTCAATTCTTCTTTATGGTTTGTTTTCTGCCTTATCTTTCGTTACTTTCCTGTTCTGCTGTTCCGACGCCGCTCACTTTTAATGTATCCGCCCCAGCCATACCCAGATTGCCATGTCCATCCTTACGGTCAACCTCAGGGACCACATCAATATCAGGCCGCTGTGGGCCAGCAGTCAGAGGGGCCCTGCACTGCTGCGGGTCACTTTGGCGGTAACCAGTGGTACCTGCTCTGAGCTAACATACGCAGGACACACCTACTAAGCCCACTACTAACGACAGTATTAGCTCAGTCGCAGAGCCAGACAGAGAGGTTGCTCACCTGGGGGCGCTAACCACCACAACCTACTCCAACGACCCTTCCCCGTAAACCTCCAACGCTGAAGGCTTTGACACAAACTCACCCCAAGTACAGAAGAAGTGTAGAAGAATCCAAACCTGAGGTCACCATGAGACCAGAGCAACAGCAAAAGGTAAAGGTGATCCTATAGCCAGTGCGGTATTTTGGGAGCGAGGCGTCAGAGACCCCAGCTTCTCAAGGGACCAGCATCTTGAGGACGGCAGCGCCCATCTCCTCTGCTTCGCTGCTTTACCTTCCCTGACTCCAAAGAGGGCAGGTACCCATTTACAGCTGGGTGAAGTGGGGACTGTACTGAAGCCAAGGCGTGCAAACAGTCACCCATCCACTTGGTAACCACGCTCAATGCTGCTTAACCTTAGTTTAGGGAAAGCCAGTACTCTGACCACTGAGCCATCTCATTCCTAGAACAACCGGGGCCACGGAATTAGAAACGATCTTCTTTTATTGCAAAAATATCAATGATGATGAGAATGATATAGTGTTGCTGCTATGGAAGTGCATGTGCTGTGAGACTAAGGAGAGGGTTCTACTCTAGGCTTTGTATCATGCTACATCCTGAAGTCAACCGGGCCCGAGAGATACAGACACCTGCAGTGGTGGTCAGGTGATTTCAGCAACACTCTCAAAATCACATCGGGGGATGAAGCTCAACTGTGTGGCCCAGTCTTCTCACTGAGCCCACAGCACATTTACTCTGGACAGGACCAGACGGGAGTCCGAAAAAGATTCCCTATGACTATTATGGAATGCAAACCTGTATAAATGGTACGTATTTATTTATGTGTGTATCCTACTATTTAGTTAAGAGCTTTGCACCCTAATAGATTTTGACCACAACGTTCCCCATGTTAACTTCCTCATCTTTCATAAAGAGTACAATGCAGACCAGCACAAGGCATTAACAAAATACAACAAAACAGAAATCATGCAAATAAAGAGCGGTGAATAACACACAAATTGAAGTGATCAGATACAAAAATAGAAACAAAGTTACAACTTTATAAAAACATAAAAAATCGCTTAAAATCGCCGACCCATACTTGATGCATTTGCTTCAGAAAGTATAGAACGTCTCTCTCTCTCTCTCTCTCTCTCTCTCTCTCTCTCTCTCTCTCTCTCCCACATCATCTCATCACCTCTCTCATCTCATCCCACAAACACACACACACCACACACACACACACACACCACAACACAAACAACACACCACACCACATGGCTCAAATTGCAACATCAAGACAATTCCCAACGACAAAACCCGGGGAAGGCCTTTTGACCTGGGGCCCTTCTTGACAAGACAGGAGAGCATGAACTTTGCCCCCATTCTGACGCATGCGCAACAACCTTTTTGCCAAGGTTCCGGAAGCCCTGGCAAATGGCGGGAAAAGCCAGGATTCTCTGAGGAACTGATGTGCGTGTTAAGGAGATGTATGTTCTGGAATGACAGATGAAGGTCAAGCCATCATGTGTGCTTTTATTTTATGCTCTGAAAACCTGTGCCTCGGAAAGATCACAATAAAAAAGAAGATATGATAAAAAAGCTAGCTGGATAAACATGCTTATGACGTAATGAAAACAGTCAAATGCACGCCCACTCACCCACGCACAGACGCGCACGCGCGCGCGCGCGCGCGCACACACACACAAACACACTACAGCCCCTATGCAAATAGCCAACATCCAGCAAACAATCTTCTTTTAAAGAAACAAAGCTTTTCCAGCAACAGAAACAACTATGTAGTGCTAGGTGACCAAAGTAAATTAGTACATTTTCGAACTTTCGAAAAGCAGCTACGTTAATGGCAGGCCAAAATGGTCGTAAATGGAAAATCTCACCATTGCATTGGTCAGCTTCAGAGATCTAGCCAAAGAACGACAACAACAACAACAACAACAACAACAACAGCAACAACAACAACAACAGCAACAACAGCAACGACAACTGTCAGTTTTATTTTGTTTGCTTTTTATTTGTTTGCGTGTGCTTGTGTTATTCATTGTTTATATATCACAATGTGTTGTGATATGTAGTGTTTTCTGTAGGTTTCTATTGATTCTCATACTTTATGGATTGTTATGACAGTTATAAGAATGTTTACATGGACAAAGACTGTAACACTAACCTTGGCCTCATCTCTGTACCTCTCTGCATTAAATATCATTGATTTATTTTGTCCATTCTCTGTCTCTGTCTCTCTTTCTCCCTCTCTCTCCCTCTCTGTCCCCGCTCTCTGTCTCTCCTTTCCTCTCCCTCTTTTTCTCCCTTTCCCCTCTCTCTTTCTCTCCCCCCTCTCTCTCTCCCCTCCCTCTCTACCCCTCTCTCTTCCTCTTCCCCTTCTCTCTCCTTTACATCTCTTCCCTCCCTCCTTTTCTCTCTCTCCTCTGTCTGTCTATCTGTCCTCTCTCTCTCTCTTCTCTCTCCTCTCTCTCATCTCTCTCTCCTCTCTCTCTCTCTCTCTCATCTCTCTCTCTCTCCTCTCACTCCCTCTCTCTCTCTCTCTCTCCTCTCTCCCCCCCTCTCTCTCTCTCCCTCTCTCTCTCTTCCTCTTTCTCTTCTTTTTCTTTCTTTCTTTCTCAGTATTGCCCTTCATGAGATGATTGGAGTGAGTTTGTTGTGGTTTTTTTAACTTTGACTCCCTCCCCCTCCCCCCTTTCCTTCTTCCACCCCCCTCTCTCTCCCCCTCTCTCTCATAATTATGCCTGTACCCAGGAGCTGAGCAGTCACTAGCAGAATGATAAGCGCTAGTACTGTAATGCGATCAGTGGACCAATCCTGTGCTACTGCTACTGCTGCTGCTGCTGCTGCTGCTGCTGCTGCTGCTGCTGCTGCTGCTGCTGCAGCTGCTGCTGGTGATGGTGATGGTCAGGACTGCTGCTGGCATGGCATGGACTGATGATTTGATTCGTGTTCCCCTAATCGTCAGGCCATGCCCCTTTGTCTGTCCATAATTATCCTGCTGCGAAGATGCATGCACACGCCAAAAGATGATTAGGAAATAATTACGACAATTTAATATTGGCTCTTTATTTTCTAGGATACGTGCTAGCTCGGTGGTCAGAGCACTCGCTTTCCCCAAGCCAATGTTAAGCAGCATTGAGCGTGGTTATTGAGTGGATGGGTAATAGTTTGCGCGCCTTGGTTTCAGTACGGTCACCCAATTCACTCAGCTGTAAACAGGTACCTGCCCTCTTTAAGGTCAGGGAAGGTAAAGCAGCGAGGGAGAGGAGATGGGCGCCACCCTCAATATGCTGACCCCTGGAGAAGCTTAGGTCTGTGAATCTTGCTTCCTAACGACTGCATAGGTTATGGGAACACCTTTACCTTTATTTTACCTATACTTATTATCTAAAGTGCCATGGCAGCCTGTGATGATTAAGAAGATTCAAGGCAGCGCAGAGGCATGAGATTAATCTTAGGTGTGTTGTTGCTGTCGTCGTTGTTGCTGTTGTTGCTTCTGTTGTTGTTTCTGTTGTTGCTTCTGTTGTTAGATATTCCAAAGCTTGATACCCTAGAGGGTCACCCAAAGCATGCATTCTGTCTCTCACTCATCACACTGTGGAATCACTCTGAGACCAAGAAGTACACACTGGATGAGACATGTGCGTGTCATCGGGTTTTCAACAATACCTCGCCCAACACGCAGCTATACATGCACATCACAACAGGTTGGGTGTTTTTTCTTTCCTGTAATGGAGAGCAAAGTATCTTTTAAAAAATTCAGAATTAATAATAATAATAATAATGTATGGAATTTATATAGCGCTGAATCTTGTAAAGCAACAAATCAAAGCGCTCAGATTTTATTTCATACCACTTTAAGTCACGGCAGATCTCTCTCCGTGAAATTCGGGCTGCTCTCCCCGGGGAGAGCGGGAGAACGCGTCGCCACTTAGCGCTGCGCCACCCTTTCACCCTTTTTTTTTTCTGCAGCTGTATTTGTTTCCCTATCAGAGTGGCTTTTTTCTAAGAATTTTGCCAGGGACAACTCTCTTGTTGCCGTGGGTTTTTTTACGTGCGCTAAATAATTACGTGTAACACACGGGACCTCGGTTTATCGTCTCATCCGAAAGACTAGCGCCCAGACCACCACTCATGGTCTAATGGATGGGGGAAAAATTTCCGGTCCAAACGGGGTACGAACCGCCGCACACTTCAGACCCGGACTTTTCGCTTTCTAGACAGGCGCGTTACCTCTAGACCACCGAATTGATACGTTAAGAATATTAAAGACATTAAGAGCTTGTCATGAATGATGACAAATCTCAACCTAACATTTCAAAACATAATAGCGATATAGATTTCGGCATTGTGCTTGTATAAGTAACTGACAAAGCCTTTTGGCCTGGGCCATTATAAAAATGCAAGAGTTACGAAGAAAACACCAAGCAAGAGCTTTGAAGCTGCTTTAGAGAAGATGTTCAGCGGCTTTGGGGAAGATGTTACCCCAAGCAGGGGATAACCTGTTGGTCAGAGCATTGCACTCGGGATCTGACGGCCCGGGTTAGAGCTTCCACTGAGACCCCAGGTCAAGGGGATTTTAATCCCCTGCAGTTAACATCCATGCCAATGCCACTCCCCTGAAAATCCTTTGGATGAGATGATAAGCTGCGGATCCGCGTCAGAAGGCATACAGAGCACTTGCCACCTGCTAAAACTGTTCCCAGCTTTCATGAGGAGAAGGTCCTCATGCATTGCGTGACAGTGAGAACGTATAATAGTAAGTTACAATTTGAATACACACGGGGACTGGATGAAAATGATATGACTGTTTATTCATTATACTGGAATGTTTTCTAGATAGTTTATACTAATTAAATAAAGTGTTTTGAACATACAACAAAACTTTTTTTTATATTGCCTTGGCACACTGAAACAATATATTCTAACACAAAAAAATGTTAAAGAAAATATCGTCGCCTAAATATAGAGAAAGCTCTGATTACAGTGATGGGACTGTCTTGTAATAAAGGTTATTAATCTATTAATGATAAAACAAATAGAATTTGCAACATATACCTATGCACACACACACACACACACACACGCGCGCGCGCGCGCAGAGCGTTTTATGCATAATTTTGATGTCAAAACCATCGGTAACCTTGATCTCACGTCATGCCCTGCTGTCCCTTAAATGCAAAAGCATAAGATATATACTTTGCCCTTATGTATCACGATCACAGCCCCACTTTGAATAAAGACGGACATTTTTGCTCACACACATTAGACAATCCAACACATACAAATCCCTCTTTAAAGAGAGCGATGAGACAAAGAGGTTAAGATAGCTAAAGAGACAGACATACCAACACAAAAGAAGACACCAATACAGAGAGAGACAGAGAGAGAGAGAGAGTCAGACACACAGACTGATACAGACAGAGACAGATAGACATACACAGACAGAGACAGACGCAGACTCAGAGACAGAGACACAGAGATTGAAAGAGACAGAGTCATGGACAGAGAGACAGAGACAGACACAGATAGACATAGAGATACAGAGAGACAGACATACCAACATGAAAGAAGACACCAATACAGAGAGAGAGAGAGAGAGAGAGAGAGAGAGAGTCAGACAGACAGATACAGAGACAGACAGACAGAGACACAGACACAGAGACACAGAGACACAGACACAGACAGAGAGACAGACAGAGAGAGACATAGACAGAGAGACAGAGATAGAGAGAGACAGAGAGAGAGACAGAGAGAGAAAGAGAGACAGACAGACAGACAGACACAGAAAGACACGCACACATACACACACACATACACACACACACACACACACACACACACACACACACACACACACACACACACACACACACAACAGAGAGAGAGAGAGAGAGAGAGAGAGAGAGAGAGAGAGAGAGAGAGAGAGAAACAGAGAAAGATAGAGACTCACAGATAGACAGAAATGACGCAGAATAACAAACAGAGAAACCAAAACGAAAGAGAAAGAACCTCAAAATGGACCCCAGAGAGAAAGACTTCCTTCACAACATTTAACAAAGAACTGCAGGAACAAATTATAAACAAAAGACAAAAAAACAAACAAACAACAGCAATAGAAAACTAAGAAACTAATGAACTAGTTTGGGTTTACAGAAAGGACAGAAAACAAGACCATGGAAACAACACAGATAAAAGTGTTCTGTCTCAGAGGCCTTCTCAGTTTGCGCTAGCAGGTGGACACACGTTCGTGTGAATTTTCACACCGTGTGTGTGTGTGTGTGTGTGTGTGTGCGTGCGTGCGTGCGTGCGTGCGTGCGTGCGTGCGTGCGTGCGTGTGTGTGTGTGTGTGTGTGTGTGTGTGTTTGAGTGTGTGTGTGTGTGTGTGTGTGTGTGTGTATGTGTGTGTGTGTGTGTGTGTGTGTGTGTGTGTGTGTGTGTGTGTGTGTGTGTGTGTGTGTGTGTGTGTGTGTGTGTGTGTGTGTATTCCCACAAGGGAAGTGTGCAATTCTGTTGCAAAGAAAACCAGATTTCTTTCTACGTCCATGCTAAAACTAAACAAAAAAATCAGTGCAACTTTGATTTTGATCGACAGAGCAGCAACAGAGGTGTGTGTGTGTGTGTGTGTGCGTGCATGCGTGCGTGCGCGCGCGCGCGTGTGTGGGTGTGGGTGTGTCTGTGTGTTTGTGTGTCTCTGTGTGTTGGGGGTAGGGAGGTGGGGAGGGGGGATAGTGATGGTGGCAACCACATTAGTAGTGATGGTGGTGGTGGTGGCAGTAGCAACAGCAGCAACATCCTCATTATCAGCAGCAGCAGCAGCAACTGCAGCAGCAGAGAAAGAAGAAGAATTGCGAAGAAAAAGAAGAAGAATTGCGAAGAAGAATTGCGAAGAAGAAGAATTGCGAAAAAGAATAATTGCGAAGAAGAAGAATTGCGAAGAAGAAGAAGTGCGAAGAAGAATTGCGAAGAAGAATTGCGAAGAAGGAGAATTGCGAAGAAGAAGAATTGCGAAGAAGAAGAAGAATTGCGAAGAAGAAGAAGAATTGCGAAGAAGAATAATTGCGAAGAATTGCGAAGAAGAAGAATTGCGAAGAAGAAGAAGAAGAAGAAGAAGAAGAAGAAGAAGAAGAAGAAGAAGAAGAAGAAGAAGAAGAAGAATTACGAAGAAGAAGAAGAAGAAGAAGAAGAAGAAGAAGAAGAAGAAGAAGAAGAAGAAGAAGAAGAAGAAGAAGAAGAAGAAGAAGAAGAAGAAGAACAACAACAACAACAACAACAACAACAACAACAACAACAACAACAACAAGAACAACAAGAAGAATTGCGAAGATGAAGAAGAAGAATTGCGAAGATGAAGAATTTCACAGACGAATTGCGAAGAAGAAGAATTGCGAGGAAGAAGAATTGTGAGGAAGAAGAATTTGCGAAGAATAAGAATTGCAAAGAATAAGAATTGCGAAGATGAAGAATTGAGAAGAATTGCGAAGAAGAAGAATTGCGAAGAAGAAGAATTGCAAAAGAAGAAATGCAAAGAATTGCGAAGAACAAAAATCAAAAAGAAGAAGAAGAGGAAGAAAAAGAAGAAGAGAAAGGAGGAGGAGGAGAATCTCTACACTAAAATCTCATAGCCACACTAACTTCTAGTCAGTATGGGATCGGGTAGAAGCCACACCCTTTCGAAAGCTAGGAAGCGAAAAGGTAGGCAAGATGAGTTCGATTCTCCGTTTACACCTGATCTTCCCCTGCCTCCCCCCAACCCCCTCCTCCCCAACCTTTTCCACTCGAATTGGAGTGGTAGTATGGGTGCTAGTCCCCCCCACCCCCAAATAAGACGACATATCGAGGTTCTGTGTGCAACACACATTTAGTGCATCTAAAAGAACCCAAGGTGGAAAGAGACTTGTTCCTGGTAAAAAAATTTGTAGAAAAAAGCCACGATGGTAGTGAGACAGTTAACACAGGGAGACAGTGGACGTAAATAATGGAAGGCGCTACTCTTGAGGCCACGCGCTTTCCCTGGGGAATGAACAGATACGATACAATACAATACACTAGAAGACAAGACAATCCATGACAAGACAAGACAAGACAAGATATGACAGTAAAGTACAGTGCAGTGCAATACAATACAGTAACATACAATGCAGTACAATAGAATACAATGCAATACAATACCCCGAGTTCGCCCATGTATCAAGGGCCACTGAAATATGATTTTAAAAATCTTTTTTATTATACGCTGGTCAATAGCGATTATGGTATTTCTTTTTGTATCTGATGGTGCTATGAAAGCATAGTGTACTTTAATACTTCTTGTCAAGGTTGTGCTTCACTCTTTTTATCTTCTTTTTCTTCGCAATTCTTCTTCTTCGCAATTCTTATTCTTCGCAATTCTTCTTCTTCTTCTCAATTCTTTTTCTTCTTGGCAATTCTTCTTCCTCTCCTTCGTTATTTTTCTTCGAATTCTTCTTCGCAATTCTTCTTCGCAATTCTTCCTCTTCTTCGCAATTCGTCTTCTTCTTCTTCGCAATTCTTTTTCGCAATTCCTCTTCGCAATTCTTCTTCGCAATTCTTCTTCTTCGCAATTCTTCTTCTGCGCAATTCTTCTTCTGCGCAATTTTTCTTCTTTTTCGGAATTCTTCTTCTTTTACAGAATTCTTCTTCTTCTTCTTCTTCTTCTTCTTCTTCTTCTTCTTCTTCTTCTTCTTCTTCTTCTTCTTCTTCTTCCTCTTCTTCTTCTTCCTCTTCGCAATTCTTCTTCTTCGCAATTCTTCTTCTTCTTCGCAATTCTTCTTCTTCTTCTTCTTCTTCTTCTTCTTCTTCTTCTTCTTCTTCTTCTTCTTCTTCTTCTTTGCAATTCTGTTTCGGAATTCTTCTTCTTCGCAATTCTTCTTCGCGCGATTCTTCGTTTTCTTCTTCTTCTTCAACTCCTCCTCCTCCTCCTCCTCCTCCTCTCTCTTCTTCTTCTTCTTCTTCTTCTTCTTCTTCTTCTTCTTCTTCTTTCTTCTTCTTTTCTTCTTCTTCTTCTTCTTCTTCTTCTTCTTCTTCTTCTTCTTCTTCTTCTTCTTCTTCTTCTTCTTCTTCTTCTTCTTCTTCTTCTTCTTCTTCTTCTTCTTCTTCTTCTTCTTCATCTTTGTCGAAAGCTCACGCAATAGTTATTGTTGCCTGTCATAATGAGCGAAAATGTGTTGCACTGCCGTTAAGCACCTGACAAGTCAGGCCCAGCGCATCTAACTTTGGCTTAGGAGAGAATTGTTATCATTAAAGTCATTCTGGAAAAATCAAAACAACACGGAAAATTGACAAAGAAGGCAGAAAATAGACAAGAAGGAGGTGACAAGAAGAAAAGATTCAAGACAAAAACAAAGAGAGGGATAGAAAAGAGGGAATACCTAGCACAGAATTCCCAGAAGGTGGGGATGCTATTAAAGTGAAGGTCCCCGGCATCCCTACGGGAAAACTCTCTGTAGTTACCTGGTGTCTCAACAAGGTTCCAGAGGCACAGGTATCTCCTGCATTGGCCTCGTTTGGAATGCATTCTCAAACTAGCATCCATAATCTGGATGAATTTTGACAATGCTTTTTCAGATCTCTCCAATAATCCAATAATTAACACGCACACGCAAACGCACGCACGCACACACGCACGCATACACACACAAACTTCTTCGAAATAACAGAATTATATATATATATATATATATATATATATATATATATATATATATATATATATAATATATATATATATATATATATATATTTTATAAAAGAGAGAGAGGGAGAGAAATAGACTAATAGATAAATAGATAGAGTATAGATATATAAATATATAGACATATAGATCACTAGGTCTTTATTTTCTCCTCTAGATACTTTAAGCTGGTTTTCTTTATCTTTTAATCATCATCTTTCAGTTTCAGCTTTGATGGGCTACAGGAATATCACACAGTCTTGTAAATCCGATTGACACTTGTAACATGATGAAAGGTGTCTTGCTGTAAGGTACCACCCATGGTGAAGCCTCAGTCATCGCAGGGACCTCTGACAATGGTTTATCCAGGAGCCGAAACTCCAGTCGGGTAAACGTAAGGACAAAGGTATGGTCCTTATATATAAAGCAAAATTCGTCAATTGCTGTCATTGGAAGTTATGTACTTGTTGTTCTATTAATTTTGTTGGTTGGGTTGGGGGGGGGGTTGTTGGTTTTTTCTCGTTTTCTTTTTTTGTTATTGTTGGGTTGTTGTTGCTTTTTTTTTGGAGGGGGGGGGGGGTCTTGTTTCTGAATCTGTAACAACTTTCCAGAATGATAATTTGTAGCTGGTTACCTATACTTGTTCTTTTCTGTTACAAACTTACCATTATCTTATTATAGCATTCTCCTCACATATATTACCATGGCTAACATCCTTCTTTAAAGCAATAAACTAATTCCTGGTACTGCTATCAAGTTCCTTTTTTCGATTATTTATTTGGTTGCTAATTGTTTTTTCAGTGGGTTTATAAAAAATAACTGCTGGTTGGTTGAACATTCCTGAAAACATCTATGATAATCTTGGGGGTTATTTCAGTTGTATTTGGCCTATGATTTATTTCCTATTAATTTTTTTTAAAGATTCTTTGCTTGTTAAGGGAGGTTGCATTTTGATTGGAAGGTGCTTCTTATTTTTCAATGGTTTATTTTCTTAATGTATTACTGACACTTATCTTTAGTTTTATCTGTGTGTTCGTGACTTAGTTTCCTTCGTGCGGCCATGTCTGGCTGGTTGTTACTGGTTTGTTCTCTCCCCTTCCTGTTTCCCATGTCCAACACTCTGCTACCCGGTATGTGTATCTGTTTGCTGGTTTGTCTATTTCTCTTTATCTTCAGGATCCTTCACCGCCCGAACGAGGGGTCGGGATAGCCTGGTGGTTAGAGTGATGCATTCCTAATCTGCTGACCCGAGTTCGATTCTCGTTCAAGAGAATTTTTCCTCTGGAGTTAACATCAGTGCATACTCCATTCTCCCCAAAAGTCTTACGGGTGAGACTATAAACCGAGGTCCCGTGTGCGAACGCACGCAGAACATCTTGCGCACACGTTAAAACCCGTTTCGCTTTTCGGAAGTGTAGGCCATTGTGTGCCGGTGGAAACGGAGGACAAAATTTACAAAACCGCATACACACGGGGAGTGAATAAAAAAGCACATGAGTGCTTATTCCATTATCCTCGAAAAATATAAAAAAAGATAGATAGATAGATAGATAGATTGATAGATTGACAGATAGATAGATAGATTGATAGATAGATAGATTGATAGATTGATAGATAGATTGATAGATTGATAGATAGATAGATAGATAGATATATAGATAGATAGATAGATTGATATATAGATAGATCGATAGATCGATAGATAAATAGATAGACAGATAGATAGATAGATAGATAGATGAATAGATAGGTAGATAAATAGATAGATAGATAGATAGATAGATAGATTGATAGATAGATAGATAGATAGATTGATTGATAGATAGATTGATAGATAGATAGATAGATAGATAGATAGATAGATAGATAGATTGATAGATAGATTGATAGATAGATATATAGATAGATAGATAGATTGATAGATAGATAGTTAGATAGATAGATAGATAAATATTTCTGGCTGTTTGTGCCCTCTCTCTCTCTCTCTCTCTCTCCCTCTCTCTCTCTCTCTCTCTCTCTCTCTCTCTCTCTCTCTCTCTCTCTCTCTCTCTCTCTTGTAAAAATGACAGATAGATGGATGTTTAATATGAATAAAAAGGAATTTACAGGTATACTCTTTATTGATTTTGCTAAAGCCTTTGATATTATATACCACAGACTTTTACTACGAAAGCTTGCAGTCTACAAACTATCTCCTAGTGCCCTCACACTTATTTTCTCATTCTTATCAGAGAGACAGCAAAAGGTACATCTAAACAACACTTCTTCAAGTTTTCTTCTTAACAGGTTTGGTGTTCCACAAGGATCAGTACTTGGTCCCTTGTTGTTTCTTCTGTATATAAATGACCTGCCTTTGAGTAAAACTATACAAAATGAACTATTTGCAGATGATACAACTCTTTATACTAGCCACAGAAACCCTCTCCATGTATGTCAAAGTTTACAAGAGAATATAAACATAATTGTCAACTGGACACAAATGAACCACATGGCCCTTCATCCAGGTAAAACAAAATTTATGCTGTTATCAACAAGACAAAAACGTCAAAATCTTAACATAAGCTTGCCTTCTATTTACGTTAACAGTGTCAAAATCGAAGAAGTTTCTAGTCATAAAATTTTGGGGATAACTATCGATAAAAATTTGTCGTGGTCAGTACATGTACGTAATCTAACAAAGAAAATTGCCTCCAAAACTTACTTGTTAAATAAGATCAAACACTTTGTAAATCTGCATGCGAGAAAAATATTTTTTTATTCATTTATTCAGTCTTCTGTGGATTATGCATCTACACTATGGGATTTCGCTAGTAATAACTTATTCAAACCATTAATCAGTATACATAAACGAGCTGTCAAAATAGTAATAAATAAGTCATCTTCATTAACATTTTCAGATTACAAAAATGTAAATATTCTTCCTCTCAAAACAAGATTACTGTTTAATAAAGGTGTACTAATGCATAAAATTCTTCATGGTAGTGCCCCATCTTATTTGAGCAGCATGTTCAGCGAAAACAATTCTCGACATTCACATAAAATTAACCTTCCTTTACCAGCTATTACTCTGTTTAAATCAAGTCTAGTATATTCTGGGAGCTGGTTTTGGAATAGGCTCCCAACCTTTCTAAAAGATGAAACAGGATTTTCAAGATTTAAGAGTCTTTTCTATGATTTTCTAATGACCCATGAAAATGTCACATTTCTTTCACCACAAATGTTTTAATCAAACCGCTAATAGTTTCAGTTACATAAATTCTCTTCGCGCTTGGTATAGTTAGTTATTGTTAATATCCATTCCTATTCAATTTTTGTTTGTTTTTAGTTAGTTCTGAGTATATATAAGTACTCTCTCTGATGTTCTTTATATCTTGCTTGCCTTCCAGTATGTGTGTGTGCGTGCGTCTGTGTGTGTATTGTTTTCCATGCAATTCTATGTCGATATGTGTATTTTCCCTTCTTATTTACTTCTTTATTATTTTGAGGGCTGGATGTAAAAAAGCATGTAATGCTTAATCTACTACCCTCTGAAAAATAAAAATTGTTCAAATTGTTCAAATTTTTCTCTCTCTCTCTCTCTCTCTCCCCTCTCTCTGCCTCTCTCTCTCTCATAAGCGAGGTGACTATATACACATGATTACAGAAGTGATTAATCGTTATTTGTGAAATAAAAAATGGATAACTTGCTTTGCCTTGTCTTCCCGTGCTTGTCTTCTCTGTCTGTCTGTCTGTCTCTTTCTCTCATACACACACGTACGCAGGCACGCACACCTGCGCGCGCGCGCACACATGCACACACACACACACACACACACACACACACACTTTTTAATGTCACAACCTGTGAAAAGACGCTAAAATAATTTGAACACACACACACACACACACACACACACACACACACACACACACACACTTTTTGGGGGGAAATGTTGAAGGCAAAATAAAGTGTAGAAGAAGAAGAAGTACGAGAATGAGGATGAGTAGGAGGAGGAAGGGGAGGAAGGAGAAGAGAAGGAAGAAGAAAAAGGAGGAAGAGAACCGAACAAAGCAAATGAAATCATGACCAAACAAACTCAAAAATAACAAGACAAGCGAGCAACGTCAGAGCCTGACCAAAAACAAAAATGAAAAAGGTCGAACCCAAAATACCACAGAAGCCACCACATGAAAAGTTGGAACAAACGAGCAAAAGAAATCAAGAGTGGCAAGAAATCAAGTCAAGTCACGACCAGACAAATCAACAGCGGCGAGGGAACAAAGACAGCAACTGACACAAACAACCACAAGATAAAACACCTCAGAGCAAAAGACTTCATAAAGAAAGAACATTACCTCACCAACAACAAAAGAAACAGCTACACAAACATACAAAAGCAGCAACACAAGGATCTCACCAGAGACCAAAAAAATCCCCAAAAAAGTTCAGATACACACACGCACGCACGCACACACGCACGCACACACACACGCGCGCCGCACACACATTCACACACATATTCACACGCTTCCACGCGTGCGTATGCGCACACAAACACACTCACATGCTTGCACTCGCGCGCGTACACATACATACACATACCAAGCAGAACATCTTGCGCACACGTTAAAATACGTTCCGCTTTTCGGAAGAGTAGGCCATTGTGTGCCGGTGGGAAGGGATGACAAAATTAACAAAACTGCATACACACGGGGACTGGATGAAAAAGCACATGAGTGCTTATTCCATTATCCTCGAAATAAAAGAATAATGAATAAATACATAAACAATAATAAACAAACACTGACACACGCGCACGCGCGCGCGCGCACACACACACACACACACAACACACACACACAAACACACGCGCGTGCGCACAAACACACAAACACACTCACACAAACACAAAACCGTAAACCAAAACAAAGAACTCCCGAACAACAGCAGCAATACAAACAAACAAGCAAACAAAGAAAATATTCAGAATTCAAAGCCCAATACAACAAACAAGCAGGCAAATACACAAACAAAAACTAAACAAGCAAACAAAGAAACAAACAAACAGCAAACGGACAAACCCTCTGAGAAATAAACAATGGAAAAAGACAATAAAAAACCAGCAACGAAGTAACACGAATTGAATTCAGGACCTTGGTTTCTCTCTCATCTTAGGCCCAGTCCCGCTGCCCCATCGTGGACCTGAAGAGTGATCGTGATGTCAACAAAATAAACAAATGAATAAATAGACAAGCAAGTAGATAAGTGAATAAGTCATAAGTAGATAAAGCTATGGCATAAAGAGAAAAAAAACGAACAAATAGAAAAATAGACAAACAGGCAGACAGACGGACAGACAGAAGGACAGAAAGACAGAAAGATAGAAAGAAAGAAGGAAGGAAGGGAGGGAGGGGGGAGGAAAGAAGGCAGGAAGGAAGGAAGGAAAAAAGGAAGGAAGGAAGGAATGACGGGTGGAAGGAAAGAAGGAAGGAAAAAAAGAAAGAAAGGCAGATAGAAGGAAGGAAGGAAGGAGAGAAAATATCAACAGACAAATGAATGAACAAAAATATACATGAACAACTGAATAGATTAATGAATGAATGCATTTTAGACTTTTTTGCTAGCACACAGTTGTTTTTTCAAGTTTCTTAACTCATTTCTTCACAAAAAAGTCAATCAGAATGATATAACCACCCAAATATTCATTAAAAGCCTCTGTATACATGTTATGTGCACATGATCACGCATGCGTATCTGGGTATAAACACGCAAAATTGAACAGAAAATCATGCACGTGCACACACACACACAAACACAAACGACACAAACACACGACAAAACATAATTCACTATCAAAGACATAACTGACAAAACCACAACAAAAAAACATAACAACAGTTACAACAAAAAACCGCTACTAGAAGAAAACCAGGAAAACAAAATAAACAAAGTCAAATCACGATCAAACAAACTAACCCAACACAGAGACAATGAAAAGAAACGACAACACCGATAAACTTCAACTATATAACTAAAAACAAAAAGTCCATAACAGCAAGCACAACAGACCAACAGCAACAACGAGGAAGAACCCAGGTGAATAGATGCGTGTACAATCAGGCGAGCGAAAAATAAGAATACACGGGTGCAAATAATCAAAGAAGAGGTAATTAAATTCAGTCTAATCATGATCAAGCGCATTTATCAATAACGAGAGAACGGTGATAGACACTGACAATATAACTTAAAACGAAAAAGTAACTTTAAAAGAGCTACCACTATTTATTTATTTATTCTTTTATAGCGAGAATGAAGGAATAAGCACTCATGGTTTATATATATATATATATATATATATATTATATATATATATATATATATATAATATATTTTATATATATATTATATATATATATGTATGTATGTATGTATATGCACTTGTTTTTCCTCACAATATTTTGTCATTTATATGTATATATATATATATCCAGTCCCCGTGTGTACACAACTTTGTAAATTTAGTCATCTGGTCCCACCAGCACACAATAGCCTACTCTTTCGAAAAGCGGAACAGGATTTAGCGTGTGCGCAAGATGTTCTGCGCGCGTTTGCACACGGGGCCTCAGTTTATAGTCTTATCCGAAGGAATTTTGATGAGAGTGAAGTCGGCACTGATGTTAACTCCAGAGGAAAAATCCTCTTGAAAGAGATTCGAACCCGGGTCAGTAGCTCACGTGCGCATCACTCTAACCACCAGGTCATCTCGTCCCCTTACCACAGGAGCTAAGTACTACGTAAGGACACAAAGCAAGACAATCAACTCTCTTGAGATAGCAAAACAAGACACCTGATGTTCAAGGATTGAAAACAAACGCAAAGAAGAAAAAAACACAAAAAAACCCGCAAAACAAAACAAAATGTCAAACAAACAACAACAATGCCTGCAGAAGAAGAAAAAAAAACAAATGGATAACAGCAACAAC
The DNA here is from genome assembly GCA_028751875.1 of Rapana venosa. Classification (NCBI taxonomy): domain Eukaryota; kingdom Metazoa; phylum Mollusca; class Gastropoda; order Neogastropoda; family Muricidae; genus Rapana; species Rapana venosa. Next base: position 52,367,553 of record CM054156.1, read on the forward strand.
AAACCAATGTTCTAAACAACAAACAAGAAAGCAGCAAGCAAATGAAATAGAAAATAAACAAACAAACAAAACGGTCCATCCATTTGAGAAATAGACAAAGAAAACAAAGCCCTGAAAGAAGAAACAAATGCAAATTCAATTTAGAGCTGGGGTTTCTCTTTCAGCTGAGGAGCAATGCTACTGCCCTTACAGGACCTGACGAATAATCCTGAAAAATATGATATAGAATGAGAGTGTAGATAAATGATAGAAGAAAGAAAGAACGAAATAACGAAAGAAAGAAATAGATAAACAGTTGAATGAATAACTAGATAAATATGCACACAAATGAACCGACGTATAAAGAAACAAACAAGCAGACAGACAGACAGACATACAGGTAGACAGACAGATAGAAAGAAAGAGAGAAAGAAAGAAGAGAGAAAGAAAGAAAGAAAGAAG
>CM054156.1:52372993-52375493 GCA_028751875.1 Rapana venosa
ACAAAACAACAACAACCAAAAAGATAGACAAACTGTACAGTTTGATCATTATTCTGCTGACTTTTTTTTTTAATTTGATTTCTAGGCTGATAATTTTTGTTTTTTGGGGGGTAGGGGTTGTTGTTGTTGGTTTTGTTGCCTTGTATTTTATTATATGTAGTCTGACATTTTGTTTTCTTTTATTCGGATGAACCTTTTGATCCTGGTGGATCGGTGGTCTAGAGGTAACGCGCCTGTTTAGAAAACGAAAAGTCCGGGTCGGAAGTGTGTGGTGGTTCGAATCCTGTTCGGACATGAAACTTTTCCCCCAACCATTAGACCATGGGTGGTGGTCTGGGTGCTAGTCTTTCGGATCAGACAATAAACGGAGTTCCCGAGTGTTGCACATAAATATTTAGCGCACGTGAAAGAACCCACGGCAACAAGAGAGTTGTCCTTGGCAAAATTATGTAGAAAAAAAATACTCTGATAGGGAAACAATTACAGTTGCAGACAGGAAAAAGAACACCAAAAAAATGAGTGGCGCTGCTCTTGTGGCAATGCGCTCTCCCCAGGGAGAGCAGCCTGAATTTCACGCAGAGAAATCTGTCGGGACTTAAAGTGGTAGACATTTGTTTTTAATAAATAAGAATATACATAAATAAATAAATAATGTACAAAACGATGGAGAAGTTGTAACTGTAACCTCTACCTGCTTTTTCCTCCATTTCTTTACTTTTGTAGAAATGAATAGCATCAACTAGACGATGAAGTCTTTCGATGATATCATTTAACGCTAATTAGGCAAGGATTTTGCTTTTGGCCTGAACCAATGTGATCTGACTCTTAAAATAGCACTCCCCATACGCCCCTGCGACGTGTGTGTGTGTGTGTGTGTGTGTGTGTGTGTGTGTGTGTGTGTGTGTGTGTGTGTGTGTGTTGTGTGGTGTGTGTGTGTGTGTATAAGTCATCCTATGTGTTTGTCCTCTTAAAAATTTCACTTGCATACTTTTCAGGTGATATTATTCTCTCAGTTGCAATGTGAGGAATTGTCAATAAGCTGATAATAACTTTTTGTATTTATTCTTTTATTTCGAGGATAATGGAATAAGCACTCATGTGCTTTTTTACATCCATTCCTCGTGTGTATGCATTTTTGTAAACATTGTCATCCATTCACACTGGCACACAATGGCCTACTCTTCCAAAAAGCAGAACTGGATTAAACGTGTGCGCAAGATGTTCCGCGTGCGTTTGCACACAGGACCTCGGTTTATAGTCTCATCCGAAGGACTTTTGGAAGAAGTGGAGTCGGCACTGATGTTAAATCCAGAGGAAAAATCCTCTTGAACGAGATTCGAACCGGGGTCAGCAGATCACGAATACATCACTCTACCCACCAGGCTATCCCGTCCCCCTTGGTGGGGGCTGGAACCCTGGCTCCATCCCGGGCCGCCAAAACGCCAGCGCAACGCTCTAACCACTAGGCTACCCTGTCCCCTGTGGGTGTCTGAACCTACAGGGCCTGTCTGCCTGGTACCAGCACATTTTGAAAGTCAGAGCAGATAGCAGTTAGTCACTTAAATTTGTGTCTCAGTGGATTTCTGTAGCACCATTACATATGCCTTCATCATTATTACATTATAGAAATAATCAACTCTTTAATTGTCTTGACGGTACATTTTTGTGGCAATAATCCCCAGCATCGTGAAGTTATTCAAGCAATGAAGTTAGCAACCTGAGCCTATAACCATACTCGTCTCTATCAAATTATCCAGCACTCAAGATACTTGATACATTATCAGTGATGTCTAGCATTCCTCCTAAAGCGTGGCAGGCTTCCAGCGCTCTGGTGAGGCCTCAGGACTTCAGACCATCCCTTGCAGCATGACTTTCTCCATCCCATGCATATGATTTGAATACACAAAACGAAAATAAACAGAGATGGCAAAATTTTATCATCACCACCTATCCCTTGATTTATTTTAGTTCTACTTCTTATCTGCAGGCTACTTGATACGTTCGGTGTGTACATATTAAGAAAGAACAGATAGAATCAGGACAAAGACCACAACATATTGGCCAACGTTCTTATCTGGCTTTGGGTGAGACTACAAACCGAGGCCCTGTGTGCGAACGCCTTGGATGCAAACAGCATTTGAGTGCCTATTCCATTATCCTCTAATATAAAAGAACAATTTCAAATGAATAAAGGATACACCTATCTCTGGAAAGTTGAACAGGCGTGTTTATGTGTATAGCAAATCAGAAAATGAGTTACTGAACTCCAAGAAGGCAAATGCTGCAGTAGCAATAGAAGCAGCAGCAGCAGCAGCAGTAGCAACAGCAGCAGCATAAGTTGTGATAGCAGTATTAGTAATAGTAGAATTAATAATACTGGTAGTAGTAGAAGTAGTAGTTGTAGCAGCAGCAGCAGAAGCAGCAGCAGTAGTAGTAGTAGTAGTAGTAGAAGTAGTAGTAGTAGTAGTAGTAGTAGTAGTAGTAGTAGTAGTAGTAGTAG
>CM054156.1:52380493-52385493 GCA_028751875.1 Rapana venosa
GGGGAGGGCATGTGTGCGTGCGTGCGTGTATGCATGCGCTCGAGCGTTTACGCGCATGTGTGTGTGTTTGTATATGTATGTGCGCGTGCGTGCGTGCGTGTGTGTTATTATTTATTTATTTATTATATTATACTTTTACTTTGAGGATAATAGAATAAGCACTCGTGTGCTTTTTTTTTCATCTAGTCCCGGTGTGTATGCATTTTTGTAAACATTGTCATCCGTTCCCACCGGCACACAAGGCCTACTCTTCCAAAAGCGGAACGGGTTTTAACGTGTGCGTGAGATGTTCTGCGTGCGTTCGCATACGGGACCTCGGTTGAAAGTCTCATCCGAAGGACTTTTGGGGAGAGTAGAGTCGGCACTGATGTTAACTCCAGAGGAAAAATCCTTTTGAACGAGATACGAACCCGGGTCAGCAGATCACGAATACATCACTCTAACCACCAGGCTACCCCGTCCCGTGTGTGTGTGTGTGTGTGTGTGTGTGTTGTGTGTGTGTGTGTGTGGTGTGTGTGTGTGTGTGTTGTGTGTGTGTGTGTGTGTGTGTGTGTGTGTGTGTGTGTGTGTGTGTGTGTGTGTGTGTGTGTGTGTGTTGTGTGTGTCTGTGTGTATATGTGTGTGTTTGTGTGTCTGTGTCTTGAGTGTGTGTGTCTGTGTGTGTTCTGTGTGTGTGTGTGTGTGTGTGTGGTATCTGTGTGTGTGTGTGTGTGTGTGTGTTGTGTGTGTGTGTGTGTGTGTGTGAGTGTTTCTATGTGTCTCTGAGTGTGTGTCTGTGTGTGTCTGTGTGTGTGCATCATTATCGCAGTCAATATCATAACGGTATAGAACACAATGATGAAGTCCTTGTCACAGCAGCCATCGATTACACACACGCCTGCTGAATGCTAGCCACACACTACCTGACAACAGCGCACCCGGGGGGAAGGTGGGGGGGGAGATGGATGAGGAGGAAAAAATGAGGAATGGGGAGTGGGGGGGGTGGGGCAGAACTGTGGATGAGGGGGGGGGGGGGGGGGTAGGTGGAGGAGCTATCAGGTCAGTTGGTGGAAAAGGAAGAAAGAATTGATTCAAGTAGTTTAGCGACAACTTGTTTCCCCCTTTTCTTGAGGAAATGAAATAGGTACACACATTAATTATAATATATGATGGGATAGCTCAGTCATCAGACTACTCGCTTTCCCCAAGCTAAGTTTAAGCAGCATTGAGCGTGGTTACCAAGTGGATAGGTGATTGTTTGCGCGCCTTGGCTTCAGTACAATTACCCAGTTCCCCCAGCTGTAAATAGGTACCTGGCCTCTTTAGGGTCAGGGAAGGTAAAGTAGCAAGGGAGAGGAGATGGGCGCTGAAATGCAGACTTGGGTGAAAGAGAGAAGAAAGGAACAAACAAAACAAGAACATAATAAAGTGTGAATGAGAGAATAAGATAACAAACGAATAATAAATAATCGAAGAAATAACAAGAAAAACAAAACAAAAGAAAAGCTTGCAGGTGTATTTAAACAGCGTATTGCTATCTTAAAGCTGATTGTGCTATTGTTGTTGCTTGTTAATTTTATTTTATTACTTATGCTTAAAAGTATTACAGGTGGGTTTACGGATTTTTGCATAACAATGCACAGATGATTAAAGCCATAAGAAATGCTATAAGTGACTGAATTAATCTGCAAACGAAAAACGCAGGATGCTTAAGCAAGAGAGTGTAATTTAAAGCAAATGAGCAAAGAAGTGAAAAAAAATAAATAAATAAATAATGAACAAACGTGTAAAAGAAAGAAGAAACTGACACATAAATAATCAAACCAATTAATCAATCGCTCTGTCAAAAAAGTCTATTGACTATTTATTCAGTGTGAAGAGAAATGCAATTGAATTATTTTTTGTTTGTTTGTATTTGTTTCTGATTCCACTCAATTCTTTTCCAAACTAAAAAGAGTGTGCCTATCTTTATGTGCGTGTGTGTGTGTGTATCTGTCTGTCTGTCTCTCCCCCTCTGTCTCTTTGTCTGTATGTCTCTCTTTTTCTCTCTCTGTATCTCTCTGTCTCTGCCTGTCTGTCTGTCTTTCTGTCTGTCTGTCTGTCTGTCTGTCTGTCTGTCTGTCTCTCTCTCTCTCTCTCTCTCTCTCTCTCTCTCTCTCTCTCTCTCTCTCTCTCTCTCTCTATTTTCTTCCTTCCCTCCCTCCCTTCCTCCCTCTCTTTCTTATTCATTCATTTATTCATTATTTTTCTTCTTCTTCTTCTTCTTCTTCTCTTCTTCTTTCTTCTTTCTTCTTCTTCTTCTTCTTCTTCTTCTTCTTCTTCTTCTTCTTCTTCTTCTTCTTCTTCTTCTTTCTTTCTTTCTTTCTTCTTCTTCTTCTTCATCTTCTTGTTCCTCCCAACCGTTCACGGTCATTATCCCGTCTCTATGCGACAGTCAACATCATTACCATACCAGGCAAACCTTATGAAGCACATGTCAAAGGCAGTCATCGATCCCCCCGACCCCCACAGAATATTAATGACGCAAGCTATGACAAGAAGACAAGCAACTGAGGGGGAAGAAAATAGGGTTAGAGTTGAGGGGGGGGGGGGGGGGGGGGAGGGGCAGGAATTGCGGGAAGATTGGAGGCGGGGGTGAGAGGGGAGAGGTTGCGAGTTGGGGGAGGGTGGAGTGAGGGTGGGTGTGGGCGGTGGGGTGGGGGTGGAGGGGTGGTGGGGGTTTGGGCAAAGAGAGTGAGGAGGATAAAGAAGTTATTGGAATGGATGGGTTTCAGATGCTGACAAATTGTGTAATGGGTGCGAGAGATGAGAAGGAGTTGATGGTTTGGGTTGTTAAAATTTTGGCGGATCTCTGCGTTTTGGAAGAAATCGTAAAAGCGACAACATGTCTGCTGTATCATAGATTGAATTGATTGATTGAATCTTTAACGGGTAAAGAAGTAGGCACAATAACAGCCTTTTTACAATTCTGCCCAAAAAGAAAATCGAGGGGAGAGAGAGGGGGGGGGGGGGGAGAGACAGAGACAGAGAGAGAGGGAGATTTTTTGAAAGCGCTCTCATTAAAACAACACAACACCAGTAACGCTACCATCACCACCATTCACAAAAAAATTCACAATGACAACAACACCAAATGACAACAGCAAGCCATCTAGTTTCAGCAATAACAAGGACAACAACAACAACAACAACAACAACAACAAGAGCAACAAGCCATCCAGTTACAGCAATAACGACAATAACAGCAATAACAAGCCATCCAGTTACAGCAATAACGACAATGACAACAACAACAACAATAAGCCATCCAGTTATACCAAGAAGATATCAGAACATCTTGCGCACACGTTAATCCCTGTTCTGCTTTTCTTAAGAGTAGGCCATTGTGTGCCGGTGGGAACAGAAGACAGAATTTACACAACCGCATACACACGGGGACTGGATGTAAAAAAGCACTAAGTGCTTATTCCATTATCCTCGATATAAAATTATAAAATAAATAAATAAATAAACAAAATCACAAAACCTTCCAATCTTGGCGCCATCTTGGGAATTAAGAATGGATTTTTTTTTTTACGATCTCCAAAGTTAACTTCAAATGCAGACCTGCCAGTGCCTTAATTCCCTTCATGCGTATATAATTATACACATGTCGAAAATCAACTATGCACGTTAAACGTACCATAACTCATGTCAGTGTTCGGCAGGTTACGGAAACACGAACATGCCCAGCAAACATCCCCGAAGTCGGAAAGCAGCTACCTTCATGGTGTGCAACAAGGGTCGTGGGTAACATCTGACCCCAAGTATTGATCGGAGCCCAAGCCGAGGAAGGATACAACAAAACCAAATGTGACAGGGGGGGGGGGGGGATAATTAGATTGCCTCCCATGTAATCAGAGCGATGTGTGTTCCTATTTTGGGACACACCTGCAAATTGTGCAGCCTCTGTTTCCTTGGGTGATGATTTAAAGCCATTTGTTGCATACAATCCACCCTCATGGTGATGGGATAAATTTGTACAGCCTGTTTATACAGTATTGGAAAGACAACACGGGACTTTCACTATTATTTGTATTCAAATGCCCCATTGATTATCAGAGTATAGCAACATTGACAACACGGGTCTGTAAATATTCGTGGTCAAATACCCCTCCAATAGATTATTTGAACAAAGACACAGGGATTTTACAATTACTAGACCTCTGTTTACTTGCACTGGTTTTTCCCCCACTACTATTTCCTCCAATTCTTCTCTGTGAGAAAAACTGTGGACAGCAGAGGCATTAACTAATCTTGTTGAGATTATGCATTGTGGCTGTAAACCCCTAGGGTGTCCGCTTGTTGTAAATGTTGACTGTCAGTTTGAATATGGAAGGATAGGGCTGGAGCATGCCCGAAATTACATGTGTGTGTATGTCCGAGTGTGTGCACTTTTGAAAATGAGCCATGCTTTTTTATGAGTAGTAGATTGATAGGGTTTAAAAAGAGCTTTGAGAGATTGCATCCAGCTTCATTTCAAGTCAATACTGATAGCTGCCTTGACTTGACCTACGTTTGATTTATCCACACACACACACATATGATATATTTCCCGGGATATAATTATAATCCGGTAACATATGGCTTAGGCTCTGACATCGATCTATTGTTCCTACAGCTGTTCAGCCATACACTGTATACCCTGAGGTTCCTGTGAAGTCAATGCATGGCCAGGACAGCGGTCATCTGAGCAATTTAACGGTATGTGTATGGAATCCATGGGTCACTAACAGTTACTGAAAAGAATGCACTGAGAACAGTCCGTTGTGACAACAGCTGATACACATATTACTGTCTTTATGTGGTATGAAGATGTCAGGGTGTGCTGAAGTGTATAATACTGATGATTATTACCGTCCACGATGGGGCAAAGAAGCAGACGTGAACTAGTGGGGGGAAAGTACATGCATGAAAAGATCAGGCATAAAGAAGCAAAAGTGTACAGGAAAAACATGATAAACACGTCATTGTCTTATTTA
>CM054156.1:52392993-52397993 GCA_028751875.1 Rapana venosa
GTGCAGCCAGCTTTATTAATGTTTACCAAAATACTGATCCTGACAAAGCTCTGGAAACATGGCACCATACTTTTTCTTCTATTGTTGACAAGCATGCACCCATTAGAATTAAACGTGTTAAGCCAAAAGATAAGCCACCATGGCTAACTGATGAAATAAATAAAGCCAGAGCAATTCGCGATAGATTATTGAAATCAACAGGAAAAAGTGATCAATTTAAACAACAGCGTAACAAACTAACAGCTATGAAAAGAGCAGCCAAGAAAAAGTACTTTTCTGAACTTATTGCATGTAAAAAGACCCTAAGTCTCTATGGAGAGCAATAAATCAATTATCAGGTAAATTATCCACTCCTGTCCCAATCAGCTACGAATTTATCTGTTGAACGTATGAACAAGCATTTCTGTACTATAGCTGAAAGATTAATCAATACCGATCATTCAATAAATAATGACTTACTTCCCCTTAAAAACTACTGTGATTTAAAAGATATACATTCTAGATTTGACTTTAAGTTTATCAGTGTCAACGAGGTGTACAGATATTTGTGTTTATTGAAACAGTCCAACTCCCGAGGCATGGATGATTTAGACAGTAAAACCTTAAGAATATCTGCCCCCATAATTACTGAACATCTTACATATATTTACAACCTCTGTATTGAAAAATGTTCTTATCCCGAAATGTTTAGAATTGCTAAAGTGATTCCAGTTTTTAAATCTGGGGATTCAAATGACCCCTCTAACTACAGGCCTATATCTATTCTGTCTACCTTGTCTAAACCTCTGGAAAAACATCTCAAGAACAATCTTCTATCACACTTTACATTACACAACCTGTTCCACCCAAATCAAAGCGGTTTCAGAGAAAATCACTCTTGTCATACAGCTCTCAGCAACCTAATAGAACAGTGGCACTTGAATAAAAAACAATGACCTTTTAACAGGTACAGTCTTTGTGGACTTTGCCAAGCTTGACACCATTGACCACAATCTTCTTTTAAGGAAACTTACTATATATGGCTTATCTGCTAAATCTCTTAAATTACTAACCTCTTTCCTCACAAACAGAAGACAAGCAGTTTTCAAGACTCATTAGTATCCTCACTCATGCCATAAGATATGGTGTTCCCCAGGGTTCTGTTCTAGGCCCTATCCTATTTACAATCTACATTAATGATCTTCCTTTGTATCTTTCTTCTGTTGTGAATTATTTGCTGACGATACAACTTTGCACAGTACAGATAAAGATGTGAAATTAGTATATGAAAATCTACAAAAAGATATAAATAAACTTGTAACATGGACTGATTATAACCACATGGCCCTACATCCAAACAAATCTAAATTAATGCTAGTTACAACACGCCAGAAACTTCAAAATATAAAAGTTATCCCAAGTAACTTAAATATTTTTAAAATGTGCAATAATGTATTAGAAGAAGTAAATTTGCATAGACTGCTGGGGCTGAACATTGACAATAACTTGTCATGGTCTAGTCATGTCTACACTCTGTCCAAGAAAATAGCCCAAAAAGTGTTTCAGCTCAATAGAATTAAACATTTCCTTGATCTGCAAACCAGAAAGTTATTTTTCCATGCATACATTCAACCCGACATAGACTATGCTTCAACATGCTGGGACTTGGCTAGTAAGAATTGCTTGAAACCCTTAGAAAGTATATACAGACGTTCACTAAACCTAATCCTTAAAAAGATCTTCTTCCCTTGAAATATGTCATTACAAAGAGCTCAATATTCTTCCTTTTGTTATGAGATGTCATTATAATAAAGGTATACTAATGTATAAAATTATGAAGCAATCTTTCCCCAGCATACCTTTATCAAAGATTTTCAGCCAAAAGCATTCGTGACAAAACTATCCTTGTTCCTCCTCGGCCAAGAACGGATCTATTTATGACATCCCTCGTTTACTCTGGTAGCAGACTATGGAATGAAATCCCTATATATATCAAGAACAAAAGTTGCTTAACATCTTTCAAAAAGGCGTACTACAAATTCTATTTGAAATGTTATAAATCATTTTTATGCAAATATAACATTATTTGATATGATTATAAAATGTATTCTCCCGTTAAATAATTGCTGGTTTTCTTGTTTTGCATTGCTGTGTGTGTGTGTGTGTGTGTGTGTGTGTGTGTGTGTGTGTGTGTGTGTGTGTGTGTGTGTGTGTGTGTGTGTGTGTGTGTGTGTTCGCGTGCGGGTGTGTGCGTGGGCGTGTGTGTGTGTGTGTGTGTGTGTGTTTTGTGTGTGTGTGTGTGTGTGTGTGTGCCCGCATGAAAGTTTGTTTCCACTTTGAGTATATCTGTCATAACTATTCTGTTGTGTGATGTTTTTGTGTGTGTGTGTGTGTGTGTGTGTTATCTTCATGAAAGTTTGTGTGTGTGAGTGGTATGGATGTGTGTGTGTGCGTGCGTGCGTGCGCGCGTGCGCGTGTGTGTGCCTGCACGAGAGTTGTATGTGTGCGTGCGTGTGCGTGAGTGCAGCTTGCATGAGCATTTTGAAGATTTTGTGCATCTCTCTCTCTCTCTCTCTCTCTTCCTCTCTCTCTCTCTCTCTCTCTCTCTCTCTCTCTCTCTCTCTCTCTCTCTCTCTCTCTCTCTCTCTCTTACACGCACTCACATACACACACTCATGTGTTTTGATAGGGTAGGAAATCTTGGAGCTTTTTGCTGGAGTGGTATGTTTGTGGCTTTGCGAATCTGTGATGATGGTGTTTGTGGTTGGGCCGCTTTTTCTTTTCTTTCTCTTTTTGGCCATTGATTCGGAACTTTGATGATTGTTGCAAAGTGGTTTTTGTTCAGCTGGCTATGGGTTTGTGTCTGTGTGTAATATGTCAATAGTGTCAATATACTTTAGAATGATAAGAATAGACATGTGCTTGACAATATGTACCAAATCTTTGTTTGAATAGCATTATGCATTTATTTAGTTATTTAAGAGTCTATGCTATCTTTTATTTGATTTGAATGTTTTCTTATTTGTTCATTGTCTTTTTTTCTCCTCTTGACGAGGGCCTGGTGTAAAGAAGCCACTGGCTTATCCATATACCCTCAATAAAAAATTCGAGTTCGAGTTCGAGTTCGAGTTCGAGTTCGAGTTCGATTTCTCTCTCTCTCTCTCTCTCTCTCTCTCTCTCTCTCTCTCTCTCTCTCGTCTCTCTCTCTCTCTCTCTCTCTCCTCTCTCTCTCTCTCTCTCTCACTCCACCTCCTCTTCCCTCCCTCCCCCCTCTCTCTCTCTCACTTTCTCTCGCTCCCTCCCCCCTCTCTCTCTCTCACTCTCTCTCTCTCTTTCCCTCCCCCTCTCTCTCACTCTCCCTCCCTCCCCTCCCTCCCTCTCTCTCTTCTCCCTCTCTCTCTCACTCTCTCCCTCCCTTCCCTCCCTCCCTCCCTCTTCCCCCATCTCCCTTTCTCTCTCTCATCTTCTCATCTCATCTCGTCTCTTCTCTCCATTCTTCCCTACAACTCAGTCATCAGCGTCCCACTGACAGCATGTTCATGGGGCCAGACAAAGACGGACTGATCCACTTAGGAGAGGAGGCAGGAATCTTGGCTGATCTGCCTGTCCTGGCCACCTAAGCGTATTTGGCAGTGGTTTATGCGTAACACTCTTCAGTACTTTACCCAGCGGTCCCTAGTCCTTGTTCCTGCTGCTGCTGCTGCTGTTGCTGCTGTTACTGCTGCTGTTGGTGCTGTTACTGCTGTTGTTGTTACTGTTGCTGTTGGTGTTGATGGTGGTGGTGGTGGTGGTGTTGTTTTGGTGTTTGTGTTGTTGTTGTAACTGTTTTGTTGTTGCTGTTGGTGGTGGCGGTGCTGTTGTTGTTGTTTGTGTTGCTGTTGTTTTGTTTTTGTTTTTGTTGTTCCTGCTGGGTTTTTTTGCAATGCATTGTTTTGTATTGGATTGTCTTGTATTTAGTGTCGTGTTGTGTTGTGTTATGTAGTGTAGTGGAGTAGAGTGTAGTAGTGTAGTGTAGTGTAGTGTAGTGTAGTGCAGTGCAGTGTAGTGTAGTGTAGTGTAGTGTTGTGTAGTGCAGTGCAGTGCAGTGTAGTGTTGTGTAGTGCAGTGCAGTGCAGTGAAGTGTAGTGTAGTGCAATGTAGTGAAGTGTAGTGTAGTGTTGTGCAGTGCAGTGTAGTGTTGTGTAGTGCAGTGCAGTGCAGTGAAGTGTAGTGTAGTGTAGTGTAGTGTAGTGTAGTGTAGTGTAGTGTAGGGTAGTGTAGTGTAATGCAGTGTAGTGTAGTGTGGTGTAGTGCGGTGCAGTGTCATCATCATCATAGTCATCGTCATCATCATCATCACCGTCGTCGTCATCATCATCATCATCATCATCATCATCATCATCATCATCATCATCACATCATTATTGCTGTTGTTGACATAGTATCTGACGTTGGTCATCGTTGTTATCGTTTTTGTCATAACCATAGTTCCCCCGTTGGAATGCCAGAGGCCTGTCAGCATAAACAGCATCCCCACCTTCTAGAATTTCTTTGCTACGAATTCCCTCTTGTCTGTCCCTCTCTTTGCTTCTACCTTTTACTTTTTCTTCCTGTCACCTCCTTCATGTCTACTTTCTGCCTTTTCGGCCTCATTTTCCTCCCAGAAAGACTTAAGCGATAACAACTCTCTTCCACGACTAAGTTGACTACCTTGGGCTTGACTTGACATGGCAGACGCATAACGGCAGCACAACGCATTTTCGCTCATATGACAGACAACGACAGTTGCTGTCTGAGCGTTCAACGACGACGACGAAGAAAACTCAGTGTTAGCCCATTTTTCAGACATACATGAAGATCTTCTTCTTCGTCGTCGTCGTCGAAAGTTTAGACAGCAGCTATTGTTGTCTGCTATGTGAGCGAAAATGCGTCACGCGCACGCCGCCGTTAAGCGCCTGACAAGTCAGGCCTAGCGCATCCCACTTCGGTATAATATAGAAGTATCTTTTAAGTCTTTCCGGGGGGAAAAAAGTATCAGGAAA
>CM054156.1:52400493-52402993 GCA_028751875.1 Rapana venosa
CGAAATGAAAAGAATTTAGATGATAACAATAGATAGCTTTGACGGTTTCTGCTAGACTTCTGGCTCTAAGGATACAAGTGGATGAGTGTGTTTAGGGCCGGAGTGGGAGACAAGAAGGCGGTATGTTGAGACAGCAAGACAGGACCATCACACGAGGCAATGCAGCACAGCATTTAAAGGCAGGCGTGATGACGATATGTGTTGTGTGGTTTTGTCGTTTATCATTGCTGCTTCCTTCTCTCTTCTTATTTAACTTATTTTCCCCATAAAAAGAAAACACAAGATCCTGCAGGAAAGAAAGAAAGAAACAACGGTAAGTGCGAAGAGGTAAAACAAAAAAAGGAAGGAGTAAAATGGAAAAATGATTTTTAATTACACATAGAAAAGAAAAAAATCAGAACAGCTCAAAAACATAAAAGAGAAGAAGAAAAAACAATGAGCGAAGTTAAGATTACATTCAACAGAAATCGATATCCAGGTAAGCTTCAAGGAATAATCAACTCAATATTGACGTAAATAATAGGGTTTTTTGCTCTAAAAACAGTTACATGCGTGCTCACATTATCTATATCGGGGACGGGGATAGCTCAGTGGTCAGAGCACTCGCTTTCCCCAATCCAATGTTAAGCAGTCTCGAGCATGGTTATCAAGTGGATAGGTGGCCGTTTGCGCGCCTTGGCTTCAGTACAGTTCCCCCAGTTCACCCATCTGTAAATGGGTACCTGCCTCTGTATGGTCACGGAAGGTAAAGCAGTGAGGGAGAGGAGATGGGGCCGCCCTCAATATGCTGGCCCTAGAGAAGTGAGGTCTCTGACGCCTTGCTCCTCTACAACCACAGAGGTTATGGGACACCTTTACCTTTTTATTCTAAACAGCTTCTGGAAATTTACAACAAAATTAGGATCCCTTCTTAACAGTCCAACACAGATGAAAGGTCAAATTTACGAGCATTCTTAACACATCAACATAGCTGCAAGATCCAATATGCAATCCCTTCTGAACATATTAACACAGCTGCAATTCCACACGACCCCTTCTTTAAATATCAACATATCTGCAAGACCCAATATATGATCTCTTCTTAACATATCCACATAGCTAAGCTACAAGATCCAATCTACTAACCCTTCTTGACCACGTCAGCACAGCTACAAGATCTGATAATTACACGATCCACTTCTTTAACATATCAGCAAAGCTGTAAGAAGCAGCCACATGAATATTTATGTCAACAGCAGCTGTTGTTGGTTTTTTTTAAACAACATGCATCTGAATGCTCGTATATTTTACATTGACTGGAAAAGAAAAATATGATCTACTTTCAAAGGTATGATTCCCAAAATTGGACATCTGACGAAGCGCAAGAACACTGCATGCTAGAGAAGACAGACGCTGTAACGTGCAGTGTAAAACCAGCCCCACATAAAACCCTGGCTGCCGGTGGAGAAAATGATGATTCGAGGCATATCTACAGTCATAATGCAGAAAAAAATGAACAGATTCTAAGAAAACAATATATTGCAGTCCAAGAGCACCACCAAAAAAACGTGTGAGAGAGAGAGTGGGGGGAGGCGAGAGATAGGGGAGATAGAGAGAGACAGAGACACAGACAGACAGAGAGAGACACAGACAGAGAGAATATCCTAGAGCTCCAAAAGACCGTATAAGTACGCATATCAAATACTAACGAAGCTTTAACAACGAAATATAAACCAAATATCAGCTGGAAAAACTAATATAGGCGGTAAAAAAAGGGTAAAGGTGTCCCATAACTTATGTGGTCGTAGGGGAGTGAGGCATCAGAATCCTAAACTTCTCTAGGGGCCAGCATATTAAGGGCGGCGCCCATCTCCTCTCCCTTGTTCCTTTACCTTCCCTGACCTAAAGAGGCAGGTACCCAATTACAGCTGGGTGAACTGGGGGACTGTGTGAAGCCAAGACGCGCAAACGGTCACCCATCAAAGTGGTAACCACGCTCGATGCTGCTTAACTTGGCTGGGGGAAAGCGAGTACTATGACCACTGAGCTATCCTGTCCCCAAATATAGGCGACTTTGGATTTTTTAAAAAATATATCACGAAATATGTATTCCAAGAAAACTGTCATACAATCAAGCAGAGAAAGAGAGAGAGACAGACAGACAGATAGACAGATGGACAGAGACAGTCACAGAGAGAGACAGAGAGAGACAGAGAGAGAGAGACAGAGACAGAGAGATTAATACAAGTAGATCTTTACGTTAACCACAGGAATCAATAACAACGTTTTATGTAAACAACAAATTGGTTTTCTCTTCCTGCTCATATGGTTAATACGCCAAAAAATGCAATCTCTTCGTGTACACATACAACACCCCAAATTGGATATAGCATAGAGTTGCTCACAGACCTGAGTTCTCTGTCTTGTTATCTGTCTGTTTGAAAGGTTTTTCCTTGCAAAGACAGGACCAAATGCATGTAAATCAAGAGGAAATAGGAAGAACAAGAAGAGGAAGAAGATG
>CM054156.1:52412993-52420493 GCA_028751875.1 Rapana venosa
TCTCTCTCTCTCTCTCTCACACACACACACACACACACACACACACACACACACACACACACTCACACATACACACATCTCTCTCTCTCTCTCTCTCTCTCCACTCTCTCTCTCTCCTCTCTCTCTCTCTCTCTCTCTCTCTCTCTCTCTCTCTCTCTCTCTCTCACCACACACACACACACACACACACACACACACACACACACATCACACGCTCGCACGCACGCACACACACACACACACACACACCACACACACACACACACACACACACACACACACACACACTACACAGGGAGCTCTCCATGTTTTGATATACATTGGCCTTCAGCCACAGAACACTGACACGTCTGGGGGAAAGGGGAACGAGTATCACACAGCCTAGTTCCCCGCGGGGAATGAAGGGGGGGGGGGAGTAAGTCCCATCCCAACTTTCTAGAAATTATGTGCCAGGAGTTCCCCCTTTCCAAACTCATTCTTAGTTTCTTTCTTTCTTCTTCGTACCTCCTCGTTGTCTATTTTCTACCTTCTTGGTACATTCTCTTGCCTTTTTTTTTCTCCCAAAAAGACGTATAAGATAACAATTCTCTCCTAAGCCGAAGTCGGATGCGCTGGGCCTGACTTGTCAGGCGCTTAACGGCAGCGCAATGCATTTTCGTTTATATGATAGACAGCAAGAGTTGCTGTCTGAGATTTCGACGACGACACGACGAAAAGAAAAAGCAGCGTAAATTTTTATCCCAAAAATTTTTTTTTTTCTAGTATTTTTCTAAGTTCAAGGGCAAAAGGAATAACACCTCAAAATGGGAAAAAATTTTTCACACCACAAAACCCGGCTTTTTTATTTGAGTTTGATTTGAATTTTTTTTTCTCTTCTCCCTCCCTTCTCTCATCTCTCTCTCCCTCCCTCCTCTCTTCTCTCTTCCCCCTCCCCCTCCCCTCTTCCCCCCCCCTCCCTCCCCCTCCCCCCTCTCTCTCTATCCTTCCCCCCTTTTCATCCCTCCCCCCCCTCCCCTCCCTTTTCCCCCCTCTCCTCCCCTCTCTCTCCCTCCCCTCCCATCCCTCTCTCCCTCCCTCCCCCCCTCTCTCGCCCTTCCCTCCTTTTCTCCCCCCCCTTTTTCCCCCCCCCCCTTTCTATCCCCCCTCCTTCTCTCCCCCCCCTTCCTCTCCTCTCCCCTTTCCCCCCTTTCCCCCCCCCCTCCCTCCCTTTTCCCCCTTCCCCCTTTCTCCCCTCCCCTTTTCCCCCCCACTAAATAAGGAAAAGGGCCCTAACCTTGCTGGGGAGCGAGGCGTCAGAACCTCAACTTTTAGGGGAACATTTTTAGGGCGGGCCCCTCCCCCCCCCCCCACCTTCCCTGACCCTAAAGAGGGCAGTACCCATTTAACAGCTGGGTGAACTGGGGGAACTGTACTGAAGCCAAGGCGCACAAACGGTCACCCATCCAACTGGTAACCACACTCGACGCTGCTTAACTTGGCTGGGGGAAAGCGAGTGCTCCGACCACTGAGCTATCCCGTCCCCACTAACCCACATTAAAATATGTAACATTTTTCTCCTCACTACACAGAATTACATAACAGGGGTGTTGAAAAGCCGTTTTGCTGTAAAGTCAGGCTCCTGTTTACCTTTGATGTCAAAATAAACATGGCTTCCACCTTGTTTTGAAATGGAGATGACAGGAGAAAAGAGAAGAAGAAAACAAAAAAAACTTGAAGAAAAGGGGGCCTGTCTTCGGGTATATTTTGTTGGGGTTTTTTTTTTGCAAGATGGATAGGTAATTGCACTTTTTTTAGACTCTCTGTCTATCTGGGGAGAGAGAGTGAGAGAGAGAGAGAGAGAGAGAGAGAGAGAGAGAGAGAGATACAGACAGACTGACAGATAGACAGACTGACAGAGAGAGAGAGAGACAGAGAGAGAGAGGGTGGGGTGGGGGAAGAGAAAGAGTACGTTTTCTATGCATTTCTATGTCATGTCTTCATGTTATGTTTTCCTTAGTGACTGCTTTAGGTCTGGGTGGAAAAAAAAGCATGTAATCCTTAATGTTACCCTCAGAACGTAAAATTCATTCGTTCTTCGTTCATTTGTTCGTCTTTCGTTCTCTCTCTCTCTCTCTCTCTCTCTCTCTCTCTCCTCTCTCATCATCTCTCTCTCTCTACTCTCAATCTCTCCTCTCTCTCCATCTCTCTCTCTCTCTCTCTCTCTCTCTCTCTCTTCGCAGAGGCTGGATGTGTAAAAAAAAAAAAAAAGCTATTGTTATGCTTATTCTATAAAACTCTAAAAATAAAATTTGTTCATTGTTCATTGTTTTCTCTCTCGCTCGCGGCGCTACTCTCTCACTCTCTCTCGTTTCTCTTTCTCCTCTCTCTCTCTCTCTCTCTCTCATCCTCTCTCTCTCCTCTTCTCTCTCTCTCCCTCTCTCTCTCACTCTCTCTCTCTCTCTCTCTCTCTCCTCTCTCTCTCTCTCTCTCCCTCTCTCTCCATCCCTCTCCCCCCTCCCCCCCTCTCTTCCCCCCTCTCTCCCCTCCTCCCTCTCCCCTCTTCTCCTCTCTCTCTCCCTCTCTCTCTCTCTCTCTCCCTCCCTCTCTCTCTCCCTCCTCTCTCTCCTCCCTCCCCTCTCTCTCTCTCTCTCTCTCTCTCTCTCTCTCCCTCGCTCTCTCTCTCAACAGATTCAGTTTACTCATTAACCCAGGCAAGGTTTGGCTGGGGGGGGGGGGGGTTCAGCTTTCCCCTAACACCCAAACAGCTAAGAAGCTGTTTGCGGTAAATTCAGCACTGTGCTTCCCCAGCCCTAGTGTCAAAACATGTGGCTGTTTTGGGGGGTTGGTTATTTGTGTTGCTTCTTGATGAACATGACGAAAGAAGTGACACAAGCAGACAACAAACATGTTAGGACCTTGTTTTTGGCTGTTAGTGTTGCTATACAGTTTCTATAATTGCGTTTGTTTTAGTTTTGTTTGTTGTTGTTGTTTGGTGTTTTTTGGTTGTTGTTGTTTTTGTTTGTTTGTTGTTTGGGTTGTTATTATTCTTGTTGTTTTTTTGGGGGGGGAATTTCTTCAGACTAGACTAAACCTAGGCCCCGTGTTGTGAAAATGCATAGAGCTTCTTCCACACACGTCACAATCTGTTCCGCTTTTCGGAAGAGTAGGCTATCATGTGTGGGTGGGGACACATGGGAAATTATTTTACAAAACTGCGTGCACACGGAGTTGGATGTAAAAAGCACATGAGTGCTTATTCCATTGTGCTCGAAATAAAAGATTAAAATGAAGAATAAAAATAAATATATAGATAGATAAATAAATAAGCAAAAGAAAAACAGATAAAAGAGTGGATGGTCCTTAGTTTGATTCTCTGCTTCTCTCTGCCTGCCTCTCTGTGTTTCTGTCTCTCATTTTCGATCTGTCTCTGTCTCATATTTCTTAGTATTTCAATTCATATTCATAGTTCTTTAAGTCTGGGCAGATTTATCTGTGTGTAATTCGGGCTGCTCTTCCCAGGTAGAGCGCGTCGCCACAAGAGCAACGCCACCCATTTTTGTTATTTTCCTGTCTTCAGAGTGACTTTTTCTACAGAACTTTGCCAGGGACAACTCTCTTGTTGCCGTGGAATCTTTTATGCGTGTTACATCATTTTGTGCAACACACAGGACCTCGGTTTATCGTCTCATTCGAAAGACTAGCACCCATACCAGCACTCATGGTCTAAAGGATGGGGGCAAAGTGTTTGGCCCACACCGGGATCAAACCACCGCACACTGCCGACCCGGACTTTCACTTTCTAGGCAGGCCCTTTACCTCTAGACCACCAATCCACCAGTCTGTCTGCCTGTCTGTGTGTCTGTCTGACTGTCTGTCTGTCTGTCTGTCTGTCTGTCTCTCTCTCTCTCTCCTCTCTCTCTCTCTCTCTCCTCTCTCTCTCTCTCTCTCTCTCTCTCTCTCTCTCTCTCTCTCTCTTTTGAGAGGAGGATTTTTGTTTAGGGGGAAGGGCGTTTCTCGTGTTTACTTGGTCTTGTTTATTCATTTGCTTTGTTCATTTTTGTGGTCTTTCATTGGTCTCTAGATTGATCTATATTTCAATGGCTATTTGAATGATTCTTTTCATTGTATCCCACATTAACGTGTTTATCACTTTATTGATTTATTTGTGTTTGTTTCATTCTTTTCCCCATGAGGGCCTGGTGTAAAGAAGCCTATCGCTTATCCAATTACCTTCATTAAAATATTCGAGTTCGAGTTCTGTTTCCACCCCCCTCTCTCTCTCACTC
This sequence comes from Rapana venosa, assembly GCA_028751875.1. Classification (NCBI taxonomy): domain Eukaryota; kingdom Metazoa; phylum Mollusca; class Gastropoda; order Neogastropoda; family Muricidae; genus Rapana; species Rapana venosa. Next base: position 52,417,259 of record CM054156.1, read on the forward strand.
ACTCGCTCTCTCCCTCTCCCTCTCTCTCCCCCCCTCGCTCTCTCTCCCCCTCTCTCCCTCTCTCTCCCTCCCTCTCTCTCTCTCCCTCTCGCTCACTCCCCACTCTCACTCTCCCCTCTCTCTCTCTCTCTCTCTCTCTCTCTCTCTCTCTCCTCTCCTCTCCCCCTCTCTCTCTCTCTCTCTCTCTCTCTCTCTCTCTCTCTCTCTCTCTCTCAACAGATTCAGTTTACTCATTAACCCTGGCAAGGTTTGGCTGGGGGGGGTTCAGCTTTCCCCTAACACCCAACAGTTAAGAAGCTGTTTGCGGTAAATTCAGCACTGCCTTCCCCAGCCCTAGTGTCAAAACGTGGCTGTTTTGGGGGTTTGGTTATTTGTGTTGCCTCTTGATGAAAATGACGAAAGAAGTGACACAAACAGAAAACAAACATGTTAGAACCTTGTTTTTTGCTGTCAGTGTTGTTTTACAGGTTTTATAATCGCGTTTGTGTTTTGTTTTGTTTTGTTGTTGGGTTTTTTTGGGGGGGTGGGTGGGGGGAAATTTCTTCAGACTAGACTAAACCTAGGTCCCGTGTTGTGAAAATGCACAGAGCTTCTTGCACACACGTCACAACATGTTCCACTTTTCGGAAGAGTAGGCTATTGTGTGTCGGTGGGGACAGATGGGGGAAAAAAAACTTTACAAAACTGAGTGCAAACGGGGTTGGATGTAAAAAGCACATGAGTGCTTATTCCATTATGCTCGAAATAAAAGATTAAAACGAAGGATAAAAATAAATAGATAGATAGATAGATAGATAGATAGATAGATAGATAGATAGATAGATAGATAAACAAATAAACAGATCAAAGAGTCGATGGTCCTTATTTTGATTGTATGCTTGTCTCTGTCTGCCTGTCTGTGTATCTGTCTCTCATTTTCGATCTGTCTCTGTCTCATATTTCTTAGTTTTTCAATTCATATTTATAGTTCTTTAAGTCTGAGCAGATTTATCTACATGGAATTCGGGCTGCTCTCCCCAGGGCGAGCGCGTCGCCACAAGAGCAGCGCCACCCATTTGTGTTCTTTTCCTGTCTGCAAATGTGTTTGTTTCCCTATCAAAGTGACTTATTGTACACAACTTTCCAGGGACAACTCTTGTTGCCGTGGAATCTTTTATTCGCGTTACATAATTTTGTGCAACACACGGGACCTCGGTTTATCGTCTCATTCGAAAGACTAGCACCCAGACCACCACTCATGGTCTAATGAATAGGGGCAAAGTTATTGGTCCAAACGGGGATCAAACCACCGCACACTTCCGACCCGGACTTTTCACTTTCTAGGCAGGCCCTTTACCTCGAGACCACCGATCCACCAGTCTGTCTGCCTGTCTGTGTGTCTGTCTGTGTGTCTGTTTGTCTGTGTGTGTGTGTGTCTCTCTCTATTTTGGAAGAAGGATTTTTGTTAAGGGGGAGGGGGTACTAGGGAAGGGTGTTTTTCATGTTTACTTGGTCTTGTTTATTTCTTTGCTTTGTTCATTTTTGTGGTCTTTCATTGGTCTCTAGATTAATCAATATTTGAATGGTTATTTGAATGATTCATTTAATTTATCCCACATTAACGTTTTAAATCACTTATTGATTTATTGTGTTTGTTTCTTTCTTTCCCCATATGCCTGTTGTAAAGAACCTATGGTTTATCTTTTCACCCTCATTAAAATATTCGAGTTGAAAAAATATTCGAGTTGGAGTTCTATCCCCCCCCCCCTCTCTCTCTCTCCTCACTCTCTCTTCCATTCACTGTGTAACTTACTGAAAAGTAACATATGGTTGAGCGGTTCATTTCCCCCCCCCCCCCCCCCCCCCCCCCCCCTCCTTAACACAGCACAGAACATGGTGGTTTGAAAAGCTGTTTGCTGTCAGTTCAGGTTCCTGTTTACCTTTGTTTTCAAAACACACCCCGCTTCCACCTTGTTTTGAAATGGGAACGTAAGAACAAACAGGAAAACAAGGAACATGTAGCCCTTGCTGGTATGTTCATGTGGGTTGGATGTTTTTTTTCTTGGCTGCTCTGCTTGTTCTTGTGGCCACATGGGTGGATGATTGATTTTTTTACGGCCTCTGTCTCTGTCCCGTCTGTCTCTCTCTCTGTCCTGTCTGTCTGTCTGTCTGTCTGTTTTCTCTCTCTCTCTCTCTCTCTCTCTTCTCTCTCCTTTTCTCTCTCTCCTCTCTCTCCTCTCTCTTCTCTCTCTCTCTCTCTCTCCCCTCTCTCTCTCTTTGGGGGACGGGATAGCCTAGTGCTTAGAACATTACGCTCGCAATCTGACGACCCGGGGTCGATTCCCGTTCAAGGGGACAGTGTCGACTCCACTCTCCCCAAAAGTCCTTCAGATGAGACTATAAACTAAGGCCCCGTGTGCGAACGCACGCAGAACATCTTGCGCATATGTTAAAATCCTGTTCTGCTTTTCGCAAGAGTAGGCCATTGTGTGCTGGTGGGAACAGATGACAATTTACAAAACCGCATGCACGCGGGGACTGGATGTAAAAAAGCACTGTGCTTATATTCCATTATCATCGATACAAAAGAATGAAATAAATGAAATATCTCTCTCTTTCTCTGTCTCTCTCTCTCTGTCCTCTCTCCCCTCTCTCTCCCTCTCCCTTTCTCCATCTCTCTCTCTTCCCCTCTCTCCTCCATCCCCCTCTCTCCTCCCCCTCTCCCCTCTCTCTCTCTCATCTCTCTCTCTCTCTCCTCTCTCTCTTCTCTGAAGTTATATTTCCTTTTCGTCATAGTTTTTCCCCGTTTGAATTGTATTGTGGCCAATGGCCAAAGAAAAATAAACAAATTTCAGAGATTAGAGTTTAGAGTTCACTAACTCACTCACTCTCTGTCTGTCTGTCTGTCTGTCTGTCTGCCCTGTCTGTCTGCTGTCTGTCTCTCTCTCTCTCCTCTCTCCTCTCCCCTCTCTCTCTCTCTCCTCCTCTCTCCCCTCTCCCCCTCTCCCCTCTCTTCTCCTCTCTCTCTCCATAGTACTATTTTACTCAATAATGCAGGTAACTTTTTTTTTCTCTTGAACACAAAACACAATGGATAACAAGCTGTTTGCTGTCAATTCAGTTCTATGCTTTCCCTTCTTCTGTTTTCAAAACACACCCCACACACACACACACACACACACACACACACGCACACAAAACACACTGTTTCCACTCCATTTTTTTCTTTCTTTGAACATAACGACAATGAAAGAAA
>CM054156.1:52440493-52445493 GCA_028751875.1 Rapana venosa
AGCTGTGGTTACAGAGCGAATAGAATGTGCTCTTTTTGGAAAGTTGACATCAGATCTTATACTAATTTCATTGTCCACATTTGTTTCTTGTGTTGAACAACGTAAGAGATATTTAGCCACAGCCAGTTGTCGATATTCGTCTATGTGCGCGCGCGCGTGTGTGTGTTTGTGTGAATGTGCGTTAGTGTATGTGTGTGAGTGTGTGTTCATGAGTGAGTGTGTGTGTGTGAGTGAATGCGTGGGTGTGTTTGTGAGTGTGTTTGTGTGTGTAAGTGTGTGTGTGTGGTTGTGTGTGTATGTGTTTGTGTGTAAGTGTGTGTGAGTGTGTGTATGTGTGACAGGTCTCTTCCTGTGGCCGGCCTGTTATTTTGAATGGATGGGGTTTTAACGCGATAGTAAGGCATGCATGCTGTCGCACAGAAGGCCTTGATTGATAGTCTTGTCCAAAGTATTTTCAGGTAACACACAACCCTACAACACACACACACACACACACCTAATACACACGCACGCACACACACACCGCCACCACCACCACCACCACATATATTCACACGCACGCACGCACACACACGCAAACACACACACAGACATGTGCGCACACACGTCAACAAACACACCCACCTAAAACACACACACGCATGCACGCACACACACACACACCTAATATACACACGCACCTATTACATACCCACTTAAAACACACACACAAACACACCCAGAAACACACACACACACATACACACACACACGCACGCACGCATCCACACATCTAACACACACACATTCTTTCTCTCTCTCTCTCTGTGTCTCTCTCTCTGTCTCTCCGTCTCTCTCTCTCTCTCTCTCTCTCTCTCTCTCTCTCTCTCTCTCTCTCTCTTTCTCTCTCTCTCTCTCTCTCTCTCTCTCTCTCTCTCTCTCTCTCTCTCTCTCTCTCTCTCTCTCTCTCTCTCTCTCCTCTTCTCTCCCCACTCCCCCCTGTCTGTTTTCCTCTGTAGACACTTCAACTTACACATGCTCATTCATACATATACTTTCCTCCCCTATCCCCTCCCTTCATCCTTTTCCTATCGTCTAACATCACTTAAAGTGGAACGACGTTAAAGCGAACAACAACAACAACAACAACAACAACAACAACACACACACACACACACACACACAAACACACACACACACACAAACACACACATCGCCTAAAGCACGTGTGACATGCAGACAATGGCAGAGGCTGACAAGCCTGGTAACTAGCCTTCTGCCTCACAACTGGTCACAAAGCTTGCCACCCTTTGTCCCTTCGCCCCAAGGACATGTCTTCATGAATACAGACATTACCAACAAAAACAACGTTTTAAACAAATATTATTTTCCAATGCAAATGAAAGGGTTAAATTAGGACTGGAGTTTTCCTTCAATCCCTTAACAAGTCACATTCAGACATCATGCGGTGTGAATACTGACACTTTCTTAAAGGTCATCCTCCTTTTAAAAACTTTCTACTTCGTCGTCGAACGCTCAGACAACAACTATTGTTGCCTGTTATGTGAGCGAAAATGCGTCGCGCTGCCGTTAAGCGCCTGACAAGTCAGGCCCAGCACATCCTACTTCTACGAAGGAGAGAGTTATCTTGTAAGTCTTTCTGAGAAAAGAAAGGGGAATAGACAAAGAAGGAGGTGACAGGAAGAACAGAAACAAGCCAGAAACCACGAGGAAGATAGAAAAGAGGGAATTCCTAGCACTGAACTTCCAGAAGGTGGGGAGGCTTTTTATACTGATAGGCTCCCCGGCATTCCCACGGGGGGACTTTTTCATGTAAATGATTTTAAGGTAAACGTTAAGGTAAAGGTGTCCCATAACCTATAAGGTCGTAGGAGAGCGAGGTGTCAGAGACCTCACTTCTCTAGGGGCCAGCATATTGAGGGCGGCGCCTATCTCCTCTCCCTCGCTGCTTTACCTTCCCTGATCCTAAAATGGCAGGTACCCATTTACAGCTGGGTGAACTGGGGGACTGTACTGAAGCCAAAGCGCGGAAACGGTCACCCCATCCAACTGGTAACCACGCTCGACGCTGCTTAACCTTAGCTGGGGGAGAGCGAGAGCGCCAACCACTGAGCTATCCCGTCCCTATAAATGATTTTATTTTGAGAATAATCAATAAGCACTAATTTGCTTTTTGTTTTACAGTAAGTCCACGTGTGCATTCAGGCTTTGTAAGTTTTTCCATCCGTTACCACCGGACCACAACGGCCTACTCTTGTAAAAAGTGGAACAGGTTTGACGTGTACACAAGACGTTGAGCATGTGTTTTCACACATGACTTCGGTTTATAGTCTCATGTAAAGGACTTTCAGGGGAGTGGAGTCAGTAGCGATGTTAACTCCGGGGTAAAGCCTCCTGCAACAGGCAGGGTGGCTAGTGGGTCAAACCTCGGCTGTCCGATCTCAAACCTCCCCCTGTCAGTATAAATAGCATCCCCACCTTATTGGAAATTCTGTGCTAGAAATGTCGTCTTTCCTAATCACTTTCTTTGTTTCTGCCTTGTTCCATTTCTTCCTGTCACTCACCTCCTTCTTGTCCATTTTCTGCCTTCTTGGTCCATTCTCCCGCCACTTTTCCCCAGAAAGACTTAAAAGATAGCAATTCACTCTTATGCCAAAGTAGGATACGCTGGACCTGACTTGTCAGGCGCTTAACGGCAGCGTGACGCGTTATCGCTCATTTAACAGGCACACATAGTTGTTCTCTTAGAGTTCGACAAAGAAGAAAAATGAAGATCACAAACCCAACGCTCTAACCACCAGTATAACCCAGCTCTCTCCGTGGAACAAAAACAGTCTCATCTGAATGATTTTAGGAGGGTGGAGTCGGTACTGATGTTAACTCCAAGGAACAAATGCCCTTCAAACGCGCGGGAGGTGGCTCAATCCTGAGCCGTCAGATCGCGAGCGCAACGCTCTAACCACTAGGCTACCCTGCCTCCTTGATGGAAGCTAAGAAAACAAAGCCAGACAAAGGAAAACCTATAAACAGACACACAGAAATCCGCTGTATGCGTGTAGTGAGGCAATGCGTGAGCAGGGAGAAGACACAGGGACAAAGACAAGCCCGGGAAGGTGTGTGAAATAATAAATAAAAAAAACCGCTGGGCTTTAGAATATTTGGGATGTGTATCTATTTATTTATCTATTTATTTGGCTGCTTGTTTGTTTGTTTGTTTGTTTATCAGTTTACTTATTTGTCTATTCTTTCTTTCATTTATCATCATTTCATTTCTATCTTCATGTATGTTTATGGGTTTTCTCTAGAACACTCCCCTGTGAGGATGCCCGTGGCCTGTCAGCATCCTTACCTTCTGGAAATTCTGTGCTAGGAATTCCCTCTTCCATATACCTCTCTTTGTTTCTGCCTTGTTCCCTTTCTACCTCCTTCTTCACTATTTTCTGCTTGTATGGTCCATTCTCTTGCCCCCTTTTTTTGCACAAAGCCTTAAAAGATAACAATTCTCTTCCCTGCCGAAGTCGAATCCGCTGGGCCTGACTTGTCAGGTGCTTGACGGCAGTGCAACGGATTTTGGCTCATATGACAGTTGCTGTCTGAGTGTTGGAAGAAGAAAGAAGAAAGAAGAAGAAGAAGAAGAAGAAAAGAAGAAGAAGAAGAAGAAGAAGAAGAAGAAGAAGAAGAAGAAGAAAAAGAAAAAGATGGAGGAGGAGGAGGAGGAGGAGGAGGAAGAAGAAGAAGAAGAAGAAGAAGAGCAAGAAGTCTAGAACTCTGCTCAGGGTCTCCGCCAAATCCTGTGTCTGTCTTCTTTCAAAGTGGTTTAAACGCACAATCATGTTAAAGATTAAAATGTCACTCTCGAGTTTCAGTGGGTGTGTGTGTATGTGTGTGTGCGAGTGTGTGTTTATGTGTGTGTGAGTCTTCATGTGTGTGTGTCTTTGTGTGTTGTATGTGTGAGCGCGCGCACGCGTGCGTGCGTACGTTTGTGTGTGTGTGTGTGTGCCTGTATGTGTGTGCATGCGTGCGTGCGTTGGGTAGGTGCGTGTGTGTGCGCGCGCGTGTGTGTGTGAATAGGTATGCACATAAGTATCAGTCATTTGGTGTATATGTACAGATGTGTGCATATCTAACACTGGTTGCTCTGACAGCGAAGCGCACGTATTGTGTTTAACACAAGACAGAAATGTCTTTCATTTCACATTGTTTATAAACCCACCCATCACGAATACCCCATTACGGTTGTTATGTTTATTTATATTTTAGCAGCTCCAACAACCTTCACCTCAAAATAAAAATCAAAACCCAACTAAACCTCTCAAATATCTAATGCCGCAAATCTGAAAGAAAAAAAAAACACAGTACCCAAACCATTAAATGCCAAGGTACCTTCATCCTCCCGTTCTTTAACCCCAATGCAGCCAGGCTGTGTTGTGGATGCCAGCCATTCCGCTGAATTCGTCATCTGCAGTAGTAACCCACAAAGCTGCCTGATTGTCGAACATTATAGATTGTATAGTATACACCCCAAGCCAGAATGCGGCTACCTTAACGGTGGGCAAAAGCGGTCGCATATGCAAAGATTTCACCATTGGTGGACTTCGGAGCTCTAGCCAAGGAACGAAAAATAGGTAAAAGGTAAAGGAGTCCCATAACCTATAAGGTCGTAGGGGAGCGAGGCGTCAGAGACCTCACTTCTCTAGGGCCAGCATATTGAGGGCGGCGCCCATCTCCTCTCCCTCGCTGCTTTACCTTCCCTGACCCTAAAGAGGGCAGGTACCCATTTACAGCTGGGTGAACTGGGGGAACTGTACTGAAGCCAAGGCGCGCAAACGGTCACCCATCCAACTGGTAACCACGCTTGACGCTGCTTAACTTGGCTGGGGGAAAGCGAGTGCTCCGACCACTGAGCTATCCCGTTCCCCAGAAAAAAAAAAAACGAAAAATAAAAACACAAAACAACCCTCCCCCCCAAAGAAAAAGTAAATATTTCACCTCTGTACCAC
>CM054156.1:52450493-52462993 GCA_028751875.1 Rapana venosa
GGCATTTTATTAACGTACACACACGCGCGCGTACGCGCACACGCGTTCATGCATTCGCAGGAACGAAAAAAACAACAACACACACACACACACACACACACACACACTCACACATGGGTATGTGTGTGTTCAAAGACGTTCAATGATTTGAACACATGCACACACACACACACACACGCGCGCGCGCGCGCGCGCGCGCGCACACACACACACATCACCACCACCACCACCACCACCACCACCACTACCACCACCACCACTACCACCACAACCACCACCACTACCACCACGCACGACACGACACTACACACACACACACACACGCACGCACGCAAACCCCCCCCCCCCCCCTTCACACACCACACACACACGCACGCACACACATTCGTGGAAAGCAAACAATCCCCAACAGCTTTTAAAAAAAATAAAAACTGTTTACTTTGGAAACGGAAAAGCAATGATGTCGCTCATTAACCCCTTGTTTCCCAACACCCGGCCCACGTCTCCATCAATGCAGCCACAACAAGCGATGTTTACCCCAAACTGCAGGAATAAAAGGGTTAACCTGAGACCGTGACTTAAAGGGATTATTTCAGAAATCGGATGCGCTGGGCCTGGCTTGTCAGGCGCTTAACGGCAGCGCAGCTCGTTTTCGCTCATATGACAATCAACAATAGATGCTGTCTGAGCACACGACTAAGAAGAATGAGTAGTGAACGTTTGTTTCTTTGTATTTATGTTCTTCTGACTGTAAGGATGCTTTGAACTGAGCTAGCTTTCCCAATGTGTCGTGTGGGGCAAGTTTAGTGCACAGAGAAATAAAACGACAGGCAAACAGACCTCTGATTGATGAACATGATTGCAGCTTGAAGAACGAACTTACAAGTTAACAAGATAACTAACAAGCTAACCAGCTAACTAACAAGCTATCCAGCTAACTAACAAGCTATCAAGCTAACTAACAAGCTATCCAGCTAACAAGTTAACCAGCTAACTAACCAGATATCCAGCTAACTAACAAGTTAACCAGCTAACTAACAGGCTAACCAGCTAACTAACAAGCTATCCAGCTAACTAAAAAGTTAACCAGGTAACTAAAAAACTAACCAGCTAACTAACAAGCTAACCAGCTAACTAACAAGCTAACCAGCTAACTAACAAGCTAACCAGCTGACTAGCAAATTAACCAGCTAACTAACAAGCTAACCAGCTAACTAACAAGCTAACCAGCTGACTAGCAAATTAACCAGCTAACTAACAAGCTAACCAGCTAACTAACAAGCTAACCAGCTAACTAACAAGCTAACCAGCTAACTAACAAGCTAATCATATAACTAACAAGTTAACCATATAACTATCAAGCTAACCATATAACTAACAAGCTAACCATATAACTAACAAGCTAACCAGCTAACTAACAAGCTAACCATATAACTAACAAGCTAACCATATAACTATCAAGGTAATCATATAACTAACAAGCTAACCATATAACAAACAAGCTAATCATATAACTAACAAGCTAACCATATAACTAACAAGCTAATCATATAACTAACAAGCTAATCATATATCTAACAAGATAACCATATAACTAACAAGCTAATCATATAACTAACAAGCTAATCATATAACTAACAAGCTAATCATATAACTAACAAGCTAATCATATAACTAACAAGCTAACCAGCTAACTAACAAGCTAATCATATAACTAACAAGCTAATCATATGACTAACAAGTTAACCGGCTAACTAACAAGTTAACCAGCTAACTAACAAGTTAACCAGCTAACTAAAAAGCTATCCAGCTAACTAACAAGTTAACCAGCTAACTAACAGGCTAACCAGCTAACTAACAAGCTATCCAGCTAACTAACAAGGTAACCAGCTAACAAGTTAACCAGCTAACTAACAAGGTAACCAGCTAACTAGCAAGCTATCCAGCTAACTAACAAGCTAACTGTGATACCAGTTAGTTAACTAGCTAGTTATTTAGGTAGTTAGTTAGCCATCTAGATAGCTAGCTTGCTAGCGTGTTAGTTAGTAAGTTAGTCAGTTAGCTAGTGTTGTTTTTTTCGCTGCCTCATCTTCTGGGACGTCCTGCACTGCTGTTCCCACACCGCTCATCCTAATCTCCCCGCCACAGCCATACCCAGATTCGTTATGTCTCATCCCTAGGGTCGGAAGGCCACAGGGAGCCTATCAATATCAGGCCGCCGTGGGTCACCAGCCAGAGGGGCCCTGCACTGCTGCTGGGTCACTTTGTGGTGTTCAATTGTGCCTGTTCTGAGTGTGTGTGAGTTTGTGTGTGTGTGAGTTTGTGTGTGTGTGAGTTTGTGTGTGTGTGTGTGTGTGTGTGTGTGTGTTTTGTGTGTGTTTGTGTGTGTAAGTCTCTGTGTGTGTGTGTTTGTGTGTGTTTGTGTGTGTGTGTTTGTGTGTGTTTGTGTGTGTAAATCTGTGTGTGTTTGTGTGTGTGTTTGTGTGTAAGTGTGTGTGTAAGTGTGTGTATGTGTGTCTGTGTGAGTGGGTGTGGGTGGGTTTGTGTGAGTGTGTAGGTGTGTGTGTAAGTGTGTGTGTGTGTGAAAGAGAGTGAAAGAGGTGGAAGGGGAGGAAGGGATGGCACACACACACATACACTTTCTTAAAACTGTTTTCTATGAACCCTTTGCCACACAAAAAAGCAAAACAAGAAGAACCGTAAAAAACACATAACTGTATTTCTTAGAAAAAGAAAACACCGAATGTTCTACCACTTTAAATCACAACAGATTCCTCTGTGTGAAATGTGAGATGCTCTCCCTAGGGAGAGCGCGTCGCCACAAGAACAGCGCCGCCCATTATTGTTGGTTCATTTTCTGTCTGCATGTGTAATTCTCTCCCTATAACACGGCTTTTTCTCTTACAGAATTTTACCAGGGACAACTCTCATGTTGCTGTGGGTTCTTTTACATGCGGTAAATGTGTGTAAACACGGGACCTCGGGTTATCGTCTCATCCAAAAGACCAGCACCAAGTTCACCCCTTATGGTTTAGTGGGTAGGGGGAAACGTTTCGTATACAAACGGGGATTGAACTACCACACACTTCGAACCCGGAATGTTCGCTTTCTAGGCAGGTGCGTTGCCTCTAGACCACCGATCCGCTACGGAACACCCTACAAAGCAACTACAACAACAGCAACAAACTTGACGTTACTTTTGATCTGTTTTATGCAAAGTGCAGCCTGTGAAACAATACACCATCTTCTTCCTCCTTCTTTACCTACCTACCTATCCACACACACGCACGCACAAACACACTTCACCCACAAACACACACACACACACACACACACACACACACACAACACACACACACACCTTTCTCGTTGACTTTCACACCCGCACAAAGCATCTTGTCTTCGAATTATACATAAAATAAACACACACACACATACACACACACGCATGCGCGCGCGCACACACACTCACATATATACACACACGCACCAACACTCACACACACCCACACACCACACAACACACTCTCTCTCTCATTCACTCACTCACACACACACACACACTCACACACCACACCAAACGCACACACTCACTCACTCACACACAAACATCACACACACATACATATAATATCACTTAATGTGAGAAGACAATAAATTGACGAACAATACGCGCGCACAAGCACACAAGTGCACAAGCACACAAGCACAACACACAACACCCCACACACACACACACACACACACACACACACACACACACACACACACTCACACACTCTCACACACACAAACACACACTCACACACTCACACACATACAGAGAGAGAGAGACAGAGACAGAGACCTGCACTTATCCGTTTACTGTTTCTGGGTGATGTACAATCAGGCCGCTGCTTACCATCTGTCGGAGGTTCGCACTATGACCTTTGGCAGTGCAGAACTGATTTCAGAGCAGAAAGGTGCCCTCTGCTGTTATTCGCCTCTGTCACTATCGTCCCCTGCTGTGCAGTGTTGCAACATAAGCGGTAGGTGAGAGAGGTGAACAGAGTACTTCTGCATTGCTTTCTTCTTCTTCTTCTTCTTCTTCTTCTTCTTCTTCTTCTTCTTCTTCTTCTTCTTCTTCTTCTTCTTCTTCTTCTTCTTCCTGTTCATGTTCTTGTTTTTGTTGTTGTTGTTGTTGTTGTTTGTTCTTCTTCTTCTTCTTCTTCTTCTTCTTCTTCTTCTTCTTCTTCTTCTTCTTCTTCTTTCTTCTTCTTCTTCTTCTTCTTCTTCTTCTTCTTCTTCTTCTTCGAACACTAATACAGCACCAGATATCTGTTGTCGTCTGTTATGTGAGCGGAAATGCAAGTGCTTGACAAGTCAGGCACATCGCATCCGACTTCGGCGTGGAAAAGGATTGTTACAGTTTACGTCTTTCTGGAAAAAGGCAGGAGAATGGACCAAGAAGGCAGAACATAGACAAGAAAGAGGTGACAGGAAGAAAAGGAACAAGGCAGAAACAAAGAGAGGGATAGAAAAGAGGAAACTCCCAGCACAGAATTTCCAGGTGGAAAGGCTAGTTAAATGGGGAGATTAGGGGGGTTTTTTTGCTTGTTTTTCTCGCTCTCTCTCTCGTTCTTCAGCTAGGGCTCCAGGGAAAGATGTCGCTTTTCCATCGCGTTAGCGTCCACCGTCAAAAGGTAGCCACATTCCGACTTCAGGTATAGATTGAGGGTGTGTAGTTCTGGGAATTCCGATACCGTTTGGTGATGATCTTTCTTCTTTTCTTTGGTTATCTACACCAACCTTCATCACCATCATCATCATCATCAGCAGCAGCAGCAGCAGCAGCAGCAGCAGCACCAACACCATCATTATCATCATCATCATCATCATCACCACCACCACCACCACCACCACCACACCCACCACAACCACCACTATCATCACCATCATCATCATCATCATCATCATCATCATCATCATCATCATCATCATCATCATCATCATCATCATCATCATCATCGATTGTATACAAATCATTGTAAAGCATACTACTAATACCGTTACCTCTATCTGTCTCTCTATCAGTGTCTGTGTACTATCTCATCCTCCATCTCCATGTCCTTTACTGCTTTGGCTTTTTTTCTTTTTCTCTGTTTCTGGTTTCTTTATTTTTCCTTCTCTCCTTTTGTTTACTTTTTTTCTCGGTATAAAATGAAAGTACCATCATAATGTGTAACAGTGCATGACATCATGAACCCCCTCAAAAATTGTTTTAAAAATCGTCATCGTAGTCATCATTACCATTCCATCATCACCAACACTTTACTCTACTTCTGTTTCTTTCTTTCTTCTTCTCGTGATCTATTTTTTAATATTTAGAAAACCTACTGGTCAACTTCTCCTTTTCCAAACAGAAATGACCGATTGCTTTGCTATTCATCACCAAAATTAATTCTTTAATCAATAATTATGGTAATGTGTTTTTTTCTTCAGGGACAGCAGATACTGCATCCACCAACACAAAGACAACAGATACTGCATCAACCAACACAAAGACAACAGATACTGCATCACCCAACACAAAGACAACAGATACTGCATCACAAAAGAAACTGCATCAACAAACACAAAGACAACATATACTGCATCCACCAACACAAAGACAAAAGTTACTGCATCAACCAAAACAAAGACTAAAATTACTGCATCAACCAAAACAAAGACAAAAGTTACTGCATCAACCAAACCAAATACAACAGATACTGCATCAACCAAAACAAAGACAACAGATACTGCATCAGCCAACACAAAGACAAAAGATACTGCATCAACCAAACCAAAGACAACAGATACTGCATCAACCAAAACAAAGACAAAAGATACTGCATCAGCCAACACAAAGACAAAAGATATTGCATCAACCAACAGTCCGTCTTTCTTTTCGTTCCTCAACTACTGCTTCGAAGTTCACCCGTGAAGAAAGGGTTGTGTTCTTGGGGATGTGTTGTGTGTGTGTTGTGTGTTTGTTTGTTGTTACTTTTTCTTCGAATACGACCGTTCATTGACCCACCGTTAAGGAAGCCGCACTCCGACTTCGGGGATAAGGTCCAAACACGACACCAGTATGCATGCATGTTGACTGTTCACCCGTGTTGTCTCTCCCTGTTGTTCTGAAGATAGGGTGTCTATGATAACCCTGCGTGCAAACGCCGCAGTATCGCACGTCACAAAAACACACACGCTATCTTCCGAAAGAGAAGACTGCCAACAAAGCGAGCAGAGGAAATGCCAGTAAACAAGAAACGTCAAAAGCCGAAAATAAAGTGGTTGCAAAGTGCTAGAGCTCTTAAAGTAAGGCAGGAGCACTGAAGAGGGAGGGGTCTGTTTAGGGATTTTTTTGTAGTGTAGGGTCGTTTGTTTGGTTGTCTGGTTTTCTTTGTTGTTTTCCCTGCCCCATCTTCTGTCAAGATCCTGTCTTATTCCTCTCACACCGTTTATCTCTGCCTTTCTACTTTACCTTGTCCAGGTGTGTCGTGTCGCAACTTCAGGGCCCGAAGTCCATAGGAGCTTATCAATGTTTGGCCGCCATGCAGCCACCAGCCAGAGGGGCCCTGCACTAGTGTTGAGTCACTTTGCTTGGTGGTGGTGTTCAGTGGTGCCTGTTCTGAGCTAGAATACGCAGAAAACCACCGACTAACGACATTAAAAGCTTCAGTCGCGGAGCCAGACTGAGTAAGACGCACACCAAGGGTAGCTACCACCACAACGTCCCTCCAACGAAGTGCACAGGTAAAAATCCATCCCTAAAGGCTTTGATACTAACTCCTCACAGGCACAAAAGTTTATGGAAAATTTAAAACTGAAGCTACCCTTAGACTAAGGCAGCAAAGGGCCATCGAATGAGTAATTCTTGTCTTTTTTGTATGATTGTCAATGGTGATGATGATGATGATGATGGTGATGATGATGATGATGATGATGATGATGATGATGATGATGATGATGATGATGATGATGATGATGATGATGCAATCATGATGCTATGCAAGTGCATTCGTTTTGAGACAAGTTTACAGGGTTTCATTCTACGCTTCCTATCATAATACATCCCGGCGTCAACCGGGCCTGAAAGATGCAGACACCTGCAGTGTTGGTCACGTAATTTGAGCATCGCTTTCAAAATTGCATCCGTAAAGTGGATGAAGCTCGATTATGTGGTACGAGGCATCCAAGTGAGCCCATTGCAAACTCACCCTGGGTAATTATAATCATCATCATCATCGTCGTCGTCGTATTCATCATCATCATTATTATCATCATCATCATCATCATCATCATCATCATCATCATCATCATCATCATCATCATCATCATCATCATCATCAATGCAATTTATATAACTCATTCTGGGTAGGAACCAGTCAGTCTATGTCCCTATGACTATTATGAGATTTGAACTTGCGACATTCCATCCAGGAACGAAACACTAACCACTGCGCCATGGTGGCTGGTAACACAGCACAGTTTCCTCCATCAGTAAACAGAAAATGCCTATAAAAATCAAAGCAAAACAAATAGGACAGTACAGAGCCAGAGAGAGCCACTATTGTTTTTGTTATACTTTCATCCTCTCAAATTAACCTTGCACACCGTTCTTTCCTGACTTGCATGCAAAGATATCACGTTTCTGACTGGCACATCCAAACACACACGCACACGGTCACACGTGCAAACACACACACACACACACACACACACACACACACACACACACACACACACACACACACACACACACACACACACCCTCACACACAACGCACATTACCCTTGTTTTTGACCTCTACCCAACAGTACACATACATCCCCCTTCTCGTTGACTTTCACTCCTGCATGCACCATCCTTGCTTTTGAATTACACATACTAGAAACACACACACACACACACACACACACACACACACACACACACACACACACACACACACACACACACACACATTACCCTTGTTTTTGACCTCTATCCAACAGCACACATACATCACCCTTCTCATTGCGAATGCACACAGATCATGTTGCGCAAAGGTTAAAACCCATTCCGCTTTTGGGAAGAGTAAGTCCATTGTGTGCCGGTAGGAACGGATGACAAACTTTACAAAAATGCATATTCACGGGGACTGGATGAAAAAAGCACACGAGTGCTTATTCCAGTATCCTTGAAATACAAGAAATAAAATGAAAATAAAAACTGATAAAATAACACACACAATACACACGCATCACACACACACACCACACAACACCACACACACACACACACACACACACACACACACACACACACACACACACACACACACACACCACACAACACACACACGACACAACTTTGGTTATATCTGGTGGGCTATATCTGGAAGACATGGTGCAATCCGACAGACAGTTGTCTGCTGCCAGCTGCTGTAGTTCTGCAGTGTGTGGAACCTGTAGCTGGCAGACCTGTCTTCAGACGACCAAGGTGCCCCCTGTTGCTGTTGGCCAGTATCACACTGCCAGTGTGCAGTGCTAGAGGGCTGCTGCTGCTGTACAGTCAGTGTGAGGGAAAAGATGCAGAAAGTGCGAATGTATAAGTATATAAGATAGCTTACCAATAATGTGAATTCAAGATTCAGAGTTTTGATATTGGGAGGGGGTGGGGG
Organism: Rapana venosa; assembly: GCA_028751875.1. Lineage (NCBI taxonomy): Eukaryota > Metazoa > Mollusca > Gastropoda > Neogastropoda > Muricidae > Rapana > Rapana venosa. The sequence continues at coordinate 52,459,181 of CM054156.1, forward strand.
TGGAGATTCATTTTTGTTTGTGTCTTTCTTTCTGTCTTTACTTCTTTCTTTGTTCTTCACAATACTTCTACTTCTTCTTTTTCTCCTTCTTGTTCACAATTTTCGCAAATTTTCTTCACAATTCTTTATTTTTTTCTTCTTCGGAATTCTTCTTTTTCGCAATTCTCCTCCTCCTCTTCTTCTTCCTCCTCCTCCTCATCCTCCTTTTGTTCTTCGCAATTCTCCTCCTCCTCCTCCTCCTCCTCCTCCTCCTCCTCCCCCCCTTATCTTCTTTGTCCTACGTCTTGTCCTCTTTGTTTCTACCTTTGCTGTACTGTCCATGCTTCTGTTCCTTTTTGCGTTATGCTTCTGATCTAAGGAGTATAGTCTTCACTGTTTATGTCGATTATTTGTGATTCGTGTTTATTTCTTTCTTTCTTTTTTTTATTTATGTATTTGTTTATTCATTTATTTATTTATTCCTTGATTTATTCATTCATTTCTTTCTTTCTCTCTTTTTCTTTGCAATTCTTCTTTTCACAATTCTCCTTCTTTGCAATTATCCTTTGCAGTTATTCTTCATAATTATTTGCAATTCTTCTTCACACTTCTTCTTCACGATTCTTTTTCTTTGCAATTCATTTTTATCTTAGAATATTTTTTCTTTGCAATTCTTCTTCTTCTTCAAAGCTATCATCTTTCTGACTGAAGCATCAAAACAAATACACACACACACCACACAACACACAATACACTCACACACAACTTGTGGTATATCTGGTGGGCTATATCTGGAAGACATGGTGCAATCCGACAGACGGTTGTCTGCTGCCAGCTGCTGTAGTTCTGCAGTGTGTGGAACCTGTAGCTGGCAGACCTGTCTTCAGACGACCAAGGTGCCCCCTGTTTCTGTTGGCCAGTATCACACTGCCAGTGTGCAGTGCTAAAGGGCTGCTGCTGCTGTACAGCCAGTGTGATGGAAAAGATGCAGAAAGTGCGAATGTATAATTATATAAGATAGCTTACCAGTAATGTGAATTCAAGATTCAGAGTTTTGATATTGGGAGGGGGTGGGGGTGGAGATTCATTTTTGTTTGTATCTTTCTTTCTGTCTTTATTTATTTCTTTGTTCGTCACAATACTTCTACTTCTTCTTTTTCTCCTTCTTTTTCACAATTTTTCGCAATTTTTCTTCACAATTCTTTATTTTTTGTCTTCTTCGGAATTCTTCTTTTTCGCAATTCTCCTCCTCCTCCTCTTCTTCTTCTTCCTTCTCCCTATCCTCCTTTTGTTCTTCGCAATTCTCCTCCTCCTCCTCCTCTTCCCCCTTGTCTTCTTTGTCCTAACTCTTGTCCTCTTTATTTCTACCTTTGCTGTCCATGCTTCTGTTCCTGTTTACGTTATGCTCCAGATCTGAGGAGTATAGTGTTCACTGTTTATGTCGATTATTTGTGATTCGTGTTTATTTCTTTCTTTCTTTTTTTAATTTATGCATTTGTTTATTCATTTATTTATTTATTCCTTGATTTATTCATTCATTTCTTTCTTTCTCTCTTTTTCTTTGCAATTCTTCTTTTCACAATTCTCCTTCTTTGCAATTATCCTTTGCAGTTATTCTTCACAACTATTTGCATGCAATTCTTCTTCACAATTCTTCTTCACGATTCTTCTTCTTTGCAATTCCTTTTCATCTTAGAATATTTTTTCTTTGCAATTCTTCTTCTTCTTCAAAGCTATCATCTTTCTGACTGAAGCATCAAAACAAATACACACACACACAACACAACACACACACACACACGACACAACTTTGGTTATATCTGGTGGGCTATATCTGGAAGACATGGTGCAATCCGACAGACAGTTGTCTGCTGCCAGCTGCTGTAGTTCTGCAGTGTGTGGAACCTGTAGCTGGCAGACCTGTCTTCAGACGACCAAGGTGCCCCCTGTTTCTGTTGGCCAGTATCACACTGCCAGTGTGCAGTGCTAGAGGGCTGCTGCTGCTGTACAGTCAGTGTGACGGAAAAGATGCAGAAAGTGCGAATGTATAATTATATAAGATAGCTTACCAGTAATGTGAATTCAAGATTCAGAGTTTTGATTTTTTAGGGGACTGGGGACTCATTATCTTTCTTTCTTTCTTTCTTTCTTTCTTGCTTTCTTTCTTTCTTTCTTTCTTTCTTTCTTTCTTTCTTTCTTTCTTTCTTTCTTCTTTGCAATTCTTCTCTGCAATTCTTCTTCTTCACAATTCGTTGCAATTCTTCTTCGCAGTTCTTCTTCACAATTATTCTTCTTGGCAGTTCTTATCTGCAATTCTTCTTCTTCACAATTCTTTCCAATTCTTCTTTGCAGTTCTTCACAGTTATTCTTCTTTGCAATTCTTTTGCACTACCAGTGTGCAGTGCTAGAGTGTTGTTGCTGTATAGTGAGTGTGAGGGAAAAGATGCAGAAAGTACGAATATATATAAAATAGCTTACAAGTAATCTGAGTACTAGAAAGTTTTTAGCATTTTTATCAGGGATTCAAATTTCTTTCTTTCTTTCTTTCTTCCTTCTTGTTCTTCTAGTTCTTGTTCTTGATCTTCTTGAGCTTCTTGATCTTCTTGTTCTTCTTCTTGTTCTTGTCTTCTTCTTCTTCTTCTTCTTCTTCTTCTTTTTCGCAATGCTTCTTGTTCGCAATTCTTCTTATTTGTAATTCCTTTTCTTCTCCTGCTTTTCCTCCCCTTATTTTCTTCTCTCTCCTACATTTTCTCCTGTTTCATTCTTACCTTTGCTGTCCGTGTTTCAGTTCCTTTTATGTTACACTCCTTATTTGAGGAGTATAATGTGCATCGTTTATTTGAAGGTGATATACTGTACATTTACAATTTAAAAGCTTGCAGCAAATACATTTTCTTACGAGAAAAATGTTCATTTTTTTAGTTTTGAAACTGTGTTCTCAAAGTATTTATGCATACACGAAAACTGTCATTTCATTTTTTTTTCTTCAAACTGTTTTCTCAAACCTTTGTATGTGTACAAGGAAATTTGTCATTTTATAGTTTCAAAATGATTTCTCAAAATGCCATGCATTTGTCTCCAGCGCACTTATGTAAATTGTTATCCAGTGCATTAGTTTCTAATTGGATTGGAACAAAATTAAATAAGTAAGTAGTGAGCTCTTTAAGCATTTAGGTACGTGAAAACAGCCCAAATAAGACTTTGCAAAAACAAGAAAGATAACAGTGTGAAGAATGAAGAAGATTGTGCAGTCTTTAATTAAAATATACTTTCTCTCTTTATTTCTCTCTCTCTCTCTCTCTCTCTCTCTCTCTCTCTCCTCCTCTCTCTCTCTCTCTCTCTCTCTCTCTCTCTCTCTCTAAAACAAAAAAAAAAGTATATGAATTACTTGTAACCCTTGGAAAGTAAAAATCATTCATTCATTCTCTCTGTCTCTGCTCTGTCTCTCTGTCTCTGTCTCTCGTCCTGTCTCTCTCGTCTCTCTGTCTCTCTGTCTCTCGTCCTCTCTCTCTCTCTCTCTCTCTCTCTCTCCTCTCTCTCTCTCTCTCTCGTGTGTCCCAAACTTCGAAAAGAAAAAAAAGAACGAAGTTGTAACAAGCAGTACGCCTCGCAAGTATAGTATGATACAAATAGGCAGCGTTTGTTCTAATCTCCGCTGACAGCTGAAAGGAACTAACTGTCAGAAGCCGCTTCTGTCAACAAGGGGAACAAGAAACACAGACGTCTGCTTTGCATTGTGTCTGACTGCTAAAAGAAAAAAGTGTCTGAATATGGAACCTCCAGGCGCTTCAATAGATGGTAAAATCTGCCCGGGACTTGCTTTCAAGATATACT
>CM054156.1:52467993-52487993 GCA_028751875.1 Rapana venosa
TGTGTAGGTGTGTGTATGTATGTATGTATGTATATTATGTGTATGTGTTGTATGTATGTATGTATGTACGTACGCACGACGTACGTATGTACGCATGTGTGTTTGCATGCATGTATGTATGTATTATGCATCTATGTATGTATCTATGTATGTATTTATGTATGTCCCTGACTGTCTGTCTCCGTCTTTGTCTCTCGCTGTTTGTCTGTCTCTGTCTGTCTGCCTGCCCCCCCCCCTCCCCTCTCTCTCTCTCTTCTCTCCTCTCCTCTCTCTCTCTCGTCTCTCTCTCTCTCTCTCTGTCTCTCTCTCTTTCTGTCTGCCTCTCTCTCTCTGTCTGCCTCTCTCTCTCTCTGTCTGCCTCTCTCTCTCTCTCTCTCTCTCTCTCTCTCTCTCTCTCTCTCTCTCTCTCTTTTTTTTTTTCTCTCTCCCCCCCCTCCCCAACCCTCCGTTCACTGCACAGCAGGAAAGACAGTAAAACAAAAGAAAACAAAACCTAACAGAAAAGCCCATATCTCTGAATGTAAGAGGAAGGGTGTACAGCACAGCACGTGCAACCTCAGACCTGTAGATGTTATACACGAAGGTCAGAGCAGCAGCCCAAAGGTCACAGAAAAGGTTGATCACCAGTGCCTTGGATGTATGGGCTGAAGAAACAGAATGCTCTGAGAGGGAAAGAATTCCATCTTTTGGGAGGGCTTTTTTTTTTGGCTCCCAAGAGTTGTGTTAAGCAGCAATAGCCGGGTTTGTTTTTTTTATAGTTCTGTGGTTCTTGACATCTATTTTGTAATATATGAATCATGTAGATTAATGATGATAATAATAATAATAATAATAATAATAATAATAATAATAATAATAATAATAATAATAATAATACTAAGAAGAAGAAGAAGAATGATAATAATAATGATGATGATGATGATGATGATGATGATGATGATGATGATGATATCTTGATTTTAATTAAAGAAATAGAAAAAAGGGTTTTCGTTTTTAGCTAGAGCTTAAAGATATGTATTATATTTATGAAATAAAATATAAATAAAAAATAAAATAAAGGTTCACCAATGGTCCTATTTTGCGAATGCGACTATGTTTGCCTACCATGAAGATATCTGCATTCCGACTTCGGGAATCGAAACATGTATAATAATCATCATCATCATCATCATCATCATCATCATCATCATCATCATCATCATCATCATCATAAGTAATATATGGAATTTATTTAGCGCTGAATCTTGTAAAGCAACAAATCAAAGCGCTCAGACGACATTTTTTTTGTTTAATATCGAGGATAATGCGGTTTTGTAAATTTTGTCATCTGTTCCCAGTGGCACACAATGGCCTATTCTTTCGAAAAGCGGAACAGGATTTAACGTGTGCGCAAGATGTTCTGCATGCGTTCGCACACGGGGCCTCGGTTTATAGTCTCATCCGAAGGGAAAGAATGACTCATCAGTAACAATGAGTGATCAACATGTAGGTGCGATGGATATAGTCAAAAATCATGCAAGAAAATACAAGTTTAATTTTTGATTTTAAAAAGAAATAATGCTTGCTTTCAGGGAGGAAAAACAGTCGCTTCGTCGTAATGAAAATGATGGTTGTTTGCTTTGGGGCTGCTTTTGTTAGGTTGTTTTGTTGTTGTTGTTGTTGTTGTGGGGGTTTTTTTTGGGGGGAGCTGCGGGGAGGGGGGGGTTGATGGAGGAAGGGGAGTTGTTGTTTTTTAGCAGACCAAAATAGAATATTCATTTTCATGCAAGCTGCGTTTGCTGTTTATACAAGAAAAGAGGGTTCATTTTGATGAATACGATGCTGGTTTTTGTTTTGTAATTTTTGTAATAAAAGAAGAGGCTTGATTTTCAAGAAAGTGCTGTTTGGTTGTGTTTTTGCAGACCAAAAGAGAGGCTTCAGTTTGATGAAAATGATGTCTGATTTTCCATGGGTATGAAAATATTTTGACTTTGAATGCTGTCATATAGCTGGAAGTATCTATAGAGAGATTATCATGATAGTTTGAAACTTTGAGACGTAAATAGGAACAACATCTGAATGTAATACATTTGGATACTCCCATATTCTTAGTATGTTGAATCGGTTAAAGCTATATTTTCTTCTTTTGCCAAAATAATGATTTATATGATTTCTTTTGTTGATTGATGGTAGTAGGTTTGTTTGATTGGTTGGTTAGTTAGTTGTTGTTGCTGCTGTTGTTGGCGGTGGTGGTGGTGGTATTTGTGTGTGTATGTGTGTGTGTGTGTGTACGCGATCATTTGCTTCTTTTTTTGGGGGGAGGGGTTGGTTTTCGATTTGTTGCTTTTGTTTGGGTTTTTTGTTTTGTTTTGTTTTGTTCATTAATTGCATGTGTGTTTCCACTCTACTGGGTTTGTTCTCTCTGTGACTGTATTCCTGATCAGGTCGGGAACTGGATATAAAATAACAACTACATGGGTGCTTCTTCATTATCCTAGAAATAAAAGGATTTGATTTGATCTGCTGTCTCTGTCTGTCTGTCTGTCTGTATGTCTGTCTGTCTATCTCTCTCTCTCTCTCTCTCTCTCTCTCTCTCTCTCTCTCTCTTCTCTCTCTCTCTCTCTCTCTCTTCCCTTGCTGGGTTTTTTGTTTGTTTGCAGTCTCTCTGTCTATCTTATCACCACCACCACCACCACCACCACCACTACCGCTACCATACCAGTCTTGCAGGTATACATATACATTACATACCCATCTCTACCTCCATCTAGATAACTATGTCTTCCTCAGTCCACCTGCCCGTTTGTTTTTCTGTGTCTGTCTATGCCCCCCCCCCCCCCCCCCTTCCTTCCCTGCCCCTTACCAGGTAAGTAAGCGGAGATGCTCCAGAAGTCATTGGCAGACTCCAGCAACAGATGGCTCCAGACCACAAAGAAAGGAAGAGAAGAGTTAGTTCTGTTGTCTTCTGTTCTGTTCTGTTTTGGTCTGTGCTGTCGTATCCTGTTCTATCCTATCCTTTCCTGTCCTGTCCTGTCCTGTCCTGTCCTGTCCTGCCTTGCCTTGTTTTGTCCTGTCCTGTTCTGTCTTGTCCTTTCCTGTCCTGTCCTGTCTTGTCCTGTCTTGTCCTGTCTTGTCCTGTCCTGTCCTGTTCCGTTCTGTCCTGTCCTGTCCTGTCCTGTTTTGTTCTGTCCTGTCCTGTCCTGTTCTGTTCTGTCCTGTCCTGTTCTGTCCTGTCCTGTTCTGTCCTGTCCTGTCCTGTCCTGTCCTGTTCTGTCCTGTCTTGTCCTCTACTGTCCTGTCCTGTCCTGTCCTGTCTTGTCCTGTTCTGTCCTGTCCTGTCCTGTCCTGTCCTGTCCTGTTCTGTTCTGTTCTGTTCTGTCCTGTCCTGTTCTGTCCTGTTCTGTCCTGTCCTGTCCTGTCCTGTTCTATCCTGTCCTGTTCTGCCCTATCCTGTCCTGTCCTGTCCTGTTTTGTCCTGTCCTGTCCTGTCCTGTTTTGTACTGTCCTGTTCTGTTCTGTTATGTCCTGTTCTGTCCTGCCCTGTCCTGTCCTATCCTGTCCTGTCCTGTCCTGTCATGTTATGTTCTGTCCTGTCCTGTCCTGTCCTGTCCTGTTCTGTCCTGTCTTGTCCTCTACTGTCCTGTCCTGTCCTGTTCTGTCCTGTCTTGTCCTCTACTGTCCTGTCCTGTCCTGTCCTGTCCTGTCCTGTCCTTCCCTGTCCTGTCCTGTCCTGTCCTGTCCTGTCCTGTCCTGTTCTGTTCTGTTCTGTTCTGTCCTGTTCTGTTCTGTCCTGTCCTGACCTGTTCTTGTCTGGTCTGGTCTGGTCTGGTTTGCTCTGTTCTGAGTGAGCCAGTCTGTAAGTCAGTCAGTTAGTCAGTCACGTATTATTCTTGTCATTATTTTGCTTATATTCATGCGTTTTAGTGTCTTTTTTAAAACATATTTTTGTTTACTCATTGGCGTATGTTTTTCTCTACTTATTAAAACCTAGTTACGTACTTATTTGTTTACTTATCACTACATCATTCCTACGTACTGAATAATTTCGTTTTGGACTGGCAGTTGATTCAGTTTTGAAGAGATGCATTCCATTCGTAAGAACACTTGCCATAAAACCGCAAAAAAACCCCACATCAGGCTGAAAACTGCAGGCGTTACACGAAACAGCTAAACGCCAACACGTCAGTCTGTGTTTTCATCACCATCATGCATCATTGCTCTCGCAAACCAATCAGCACACACGTCTGCTTCAACACTCCTCAGACAGCTACGGCAGACAGATGCGTTTCCTCACCATCCTACCAATGCCTTGGATCCCAAACCGGAAACACTACACACGTGCACGCATGCGCAGTAGCTGCTAAAATGGCAAATCATGAAGAATGCTCAAGGGGCGAGGTACAGTTTAACTTAACGGCTGTTTGCTGAAAATTCGCTTTGGCGCTGTTATGTACTTGACAGCAGATAAGATGATGTCGGGCGGACGATATAGCCGAGTGGTTAAGACTCTTCAACTGCAATCCTATGAGTCCATGAAGTCGTGGGTTTGAATCTCGGCGGCGTCTGCTGAAATAACGGTGTGGATTATTTTTACAATCTCTCATGTCAACTTCTAGTGCAACCCTACCGATGCCTTGATTCGCTTTGTGTATATACACACATTCAGAAGATTACATATGCGCGTTAAAGATCCCGTTATTCATGTCAGCGTTCGATGGGTTACAGATACACGAACATACCCAGAATACATTCCCGAAGTGTGAATATACTTTATGGCTACCTTCATAATGGGCAAAAACTGTCACATATGCAAAATCTCACCATTGGTAAACCTCGGAGCTCTAGCTGAAAAACAGGGGAAAAGACAAACAAGATGTTAAAAAGGGATGGAAGTGTTGTAGCCTGCATTGCTCTCCAACCATATAAATCTGAGAAAATGGCTGCAATAAGTACGTGGTATTTCCTCCATTCTTTAAAAAATATAATGCTGGTGTCTGTATTGATAGAAAGTGATACATGTTGCATTGTGTGTAAGTGTGCATGTGTGTGCGTGTTTGTGTGTGTATGTGTGTGTGTCTGTCTGTCTGTGTGTGCCTGCGTGCGTGATTGTGCCTGTGTGTGTGTGTGTGTGTGCCTGTTTCTGTACGAGTGTGTGTGTGTATGTCTGTGTGTGCGCGTGTATGTATGTGTGTGCGTGCGCGCGCGCGTTTGTGTACGTGCGCGTCTGTGTGCGTGTGTGCCTGCGCGCGCGCGTTTGTGTGTGTATATGTGTGTGTGTGCGTGCACATGTGCTCAGGACATACACATGTGAATGTATGCCTTTTGCCTCTAAACTTATTATGTCTGTAAGCGTGTGCCTTTTGCCTCTATACTTATTATGTCTGTGTGATTGTGCATGTGTGTGTATGTACGTGCCAGTTTCTGTGCGAGTGTGTCTCTGTGTGTACACGTGTGTGTATGTGTGTGCGTGCGCAAGCGCAGGTGAGTGTGTGTGCGTGGGTGCATGATCGCGTTTCTGTGTGTGTGTATGTGTGGGTGCGTGAGTTCGTGCACACATGCGTGCATAAACATGCATTCATACTTATTCAAATATTCAAAAAACATATCTACAGAAAAAAACAATACACACAATCAATACACAGAGCAGAAAGGGAAAGGAAAAAGAAGAAGAGAGGAGAAAAGACAAAAGTCAACAAGAACATGCAGTCACAAAGTGCAAAGACCAGAGAACAGAAGAAGAAAAAAACCCTCATACACTTCAGACTGCCAATTACTACATACCTCAAAGTGGGAGTGACCTGTTGACACTGGGGGCAAATATGCTTCCCTACAATCCCGACAAGGAGCTGTACAAGGAGAAAGATAATGAGAGGAAGGGAGGAGGGAGGGTGAGAACAGGGTCAGAAAGACAGAGAGAGACACACAGAGAGAGAGAGAGAGAGAGAGAGAAGAGAGAGAGAGAGAGAGAGAGAGAGAGAGAGAGAGAGAGAGAGAACACTGAACACTGAACACTGAAAAGGTTTTATTGTACTTCGGCCTTGGGCCACTATACAAAACATGTTTGGGGAAGGGGGGAGGAAGACATAGCAGAAAACGTTTATATCCATTTCCCATTTTCCATTCTACAAGCATACAGGATTACTCCCAATATCTTCTAGTCATCATCATCCCCATCATTATCTTCAGCATTTACATAATCATCACCATCAGCATCTTCATTACCTATAGCAGCAGCTGCAGCCAGTATATCAACATGCCATCATTACTTTCATCTTCTACATCATCATTATCAACATCATCATCTTCATCATCTACGCTATCACCATCTTCTACAACTGTATAGTCATTTTCGCCACGATTATCATCTTCAATCTGTGCATCATGGTCATAATCATCATCTTCATCATCGTTACCATCGTTATCTTCAATATATACATCATTGTCATCATCTTCATCTTTGACATCTCCATCATAGTTACCACCACCACTATCACCTTCAACAACCACGCCATTGTTACCATCACCACCATCGTCACCCTCAGCATCTACATCAACATCACCTTCAACATTTCCATAATCATCGCCATCATCCTCCTAAACATCTACATCATCATCGTCCTTTCAAAAATAAATAAATAATTAATAAAAAGAACAAAATCTTTTTTCATTTTCATTTTTTCACACACGCGCGTGCGCGCGCGCACACACATACACACACACATTCTCGTATTCCCCATCTGTAACATCATCACCATTTTAATCAACTACATAAACATCAACCCCATCAATACTTACATAATTGTCACCATCATAACCCTTAACCTCTACTTCACCATCTTCAACACCCATATCATCATCACTATGTTCAACATCTACCTAATCATCATCAACATTATTGACATCATCATCAATATCCGTATCATCGTCAGACCACCCTGCAATCTCTGCATCATTCCTCAGAGAGAGAACTTTGAAGCGATTTAATGGTACTTCGGCCCTAGTCTACAATATAATCAGCTGGGGAAATGGGTATAGTACTACAGGAACATGTTGCTAAATTTCAAACATAAAACGATCCAAACTTAGAAACAGAAAAATTGGCATGGAACATTGAAACCAAAATTACATTGAAAAGAAACTAACATGGTGCAACATCAACCTGTGCTTGGCCCAGGATGTAAATTCAAGACATCTCGAGTGCACTATCAAAAGGAAAAAATAATCAATCAGCCAAGCTCACAAAACAACCTCAATAACATATGTTAAATTTATATAATACATCTCTTTCTTCTGTTAACTGAGTGGAAGACATATCGGGAGACACTGTGCATCTTGTGAATATTTGACACTTGCAGCAACATATGGATGGGAACTTTAGTTAAATTACCCAAGAATTTAACTCTAAGATGAGAGAGAGAGAGAGAGAGAGAGAGAGAGAGAGAGAGAGAGAGAGAGAGAGAGAGAGAGAGAGAGAACTCGAATATTTTAATGAAGGGTAAATGGATAAGCCAGAGGCTTCTTTACACCAGGCCCTCATGGGGAAAAAAGTGAAACGAACATGAATAAATCAATGAATTGATAAACAAGGTGGTATCAAATAGCAATGAAATGAATACTCAAACTGTCATTCAATTATTCAAAAATCAAGAAATCAACGACAGACCACAAAAAGTTAACCAATGGAAGAGAGAGAGAAAGGCAGACAGACAGACAGACAGACAGAGAGGGGAGGGGGAGGGGCAGGCGGGCAGGCAGGTAGGCAGACAGACTCATAAACACAGATGACAATCAGGTTGGCAGAATAAGATGATGATACTGCTGCTGACCAGCAGCAGGAGGAGGAGGAGGAGAGAGAACTCGAACTCGAACTCGAACTCGAACTCGAATATTTTAATGAGGGTAATTGGATAAGCCAGAGGCTTCTTTACACCAGGCCCTCATGGGGAAAAAAATTGAAACAAACATGAATAAACCAATTGATCAACAAACAAGATAATGTCAAAAAGCAAAGAAATGAATCATTCAAATTGCCATTCAAGAGAGAGAGAGAGAGAGAGAGAGAGAGAGACAGACAGACAGACAGACAGACAGACAGACAGACAGACAGACAGACAGACAGACACAGAAACAGACAGTACACTCGGGAAAAGATATAAAGAAGAAGAGGAGGAGGACGAAGATGAGCAGGAGGAGGAGGGCGAGACAGACCGAGAGAGAGATAGAAAACTCGAACTAAAACTTGAAATGCTTATTGAGAGTAAATGATAAGCACAGGGCTTCTTTATACCATGCTCTCACCAAGAAAAGAAGAGAGAGAGAGAGAGAGAGAGAGAGAGAGAGAGAGAGAGAGAGAGAGAGAGAGAGAGAGAGAGACAGACAGACAGACAGACAGACAGACAGACAGACAGACAGACAGACAGAGACAGAGATAGAGACAAAGAAAGAGAAAGAGAACGGAATGAGACTGGCAGGCTGAAATACATAGACGCAGACATAGAAAAATCAAGACGAATAAAGAGACACAGATGGAGACTGAGACAGAAGACATACGTGGACATGAGAGAAACAGACTATCACTGAAAGATTTATTAAATGAGTAAACCACTGGCTGAATTATTGACTGACTGACCAACTGACTGACTGACAGACTGCTCTCCAGCCTGTCTGTCTGCCTGCGTGTCTCTCTGCCTGGCCGATCAACTGATTGATATATTCTGATGTCATTGGTAATATTAATATATTCTGATGTCATTGGTAATATTGATCTATTCTGATGTCAGTGGTAACATTTTGATATATTCTGATGTCATTGGTATCAAATACCTAATATGACTTTTTTTGTGATTTATCTGTCCCTGAGTCTTGGAGGGGAAACGAGCTGAAATAGCTACCTGTAACATGTGATAGCGCTAAGCAAAAGGTTACGAGATAGTGATTATTGTCAACTGAAACCAATGACCAAGCCAAACCTAGTTAGCAACAACGGGACAGTCTTGATAAAAACGGGGGGCGGGAGGGGAATAGCAGTTAGTGTTATACTCACGACCAAGATACCCGGGATCAAGCCACCACCCAGATCCCCCTTCTCCAAGGGGATTTTTGTTTGCTGCTGGAGTCAACATCAGCACAGACAGGCTCCACTGCATACACACTCACTCGGAGGAGACTGTGTACCAAGACCCTGTGTTCGAAAGCACGCAGAACATCTTGTGAACAGGTTAAAGTCCGTTCTGCCTTGTAGTCGTCGTGATGGTGGTTATCTCGATGATGATACTACTGCTGCTGCTACTGCTACTACTGCTACTACTGCTGCTGCTACTGCTACTACTGCTACTACTGCTACTACTACTACTACTACTGCTGCTACTACTACTACTACTACTACTGCTGCTGCTGCTGCTGCTGCTGCAACTGCTGCTGCTGCTCCTGCTACTGCTGCTACTACTACTACTGCTGCTGCTACTACTACTACTACTACTGCTGCTACTACTACTACTACTACTACTACTACTACTACTACTACTACTACTACTGCTACTGCTGCTGCTGCTGCTGCTGCTGCAACTGCTGCTGCTGCTCCTGTTGCTGCTGCTACTACTACTATTGCTGCTGCTGCTGCTGCTGCTACTACTACTACTACTACTACTACTACTACTACTACTACTACTACTACTACTACTACTACTAAGAAGAATGATGATGATGATGATGATGATGATGATGATGATGATGATGATGATGATGATGAAGATAGCGACAACCACTGCAATATCAACGACGACGACAAAAATGATGTCCACGACGACGATATTGACAAATCAAAAGAATACCACAAGCAAGTATTAGGCAGAAACGATCCCCCACCCACCCACCCACCCTTATATTATTTATTATCCCTTACCTAAACCTGAAGTACAGTCACATCAAGTACGCCAGAACAAACGAGCATGGCAGCAGATCTGTTAGGCCTAAACCCACCACCATGCTTTCCTTACCCCCCCCCCCCCCACCACCACCACCCACCACCCCACCCTCTTCTTCCCTTCACCCCAACCCCCACTCTCTAAGCCCCCTCAACAACCCCCCCCACCACCACCACCACTACCACCACCACCCATCCCCCCTCTCTTGTCTTGCTTCTGCCATCCCACCCATTGTGTCAGCTCAGCCTGCTGTTTGTGTTGTGGAAGATGCAGAATCAGACACTGGTGCTCCATCTGCTATACTTCTCCTCCACCCTGACCTTTGATTACAGACGTCTTTAGTTTCACACCACGCCACCAAGGTGCCCTCTGCTTCTCTCCCCTTCCCTCACCCCCCCCCCCCCCCAACCTTTTTTTTTTTTTTTTAATCTCCCCTAGCTTTTTTTTGAGTTGGCCGCACTCCAGTTGTGAATTGGTGTTGCCTTTTCGTTATTGCTACTTTTTTGTGGTGGTGGTGGTGGGGGGGGGGTGTATAAATTCAAAACATACATACAGCACTTATCATCATTACATCCTCCAGAATACAAAATGCTGCAGGGGGGTGGGGTGTTGGTTAGGGGGTGTTTGTTTTTATTGGGTGTTTTTTTTTGGTAAATGACTAGGTTCTGACTCACACCTTTTGTAATGTTTGCCCAAATTTCACAGGATGTGTTTTTTTCTTATTTTTCTTCAGCACACACTGTACCTTGTTTATTTGTTTTGTCCTCTGCTAGCTTTCCTTCCCATCCATTCTATGCATGCAACAGAGTCATCGGTGTAGTCACCTCACAAGCAATGTTTAGGTGGTGAACGTTTTCCAATTTCTCATAACTTCAGGGCATCAGTCTATACTTTCAACTCTCAAGACAACCCCACGATACATGTTTTCCTATCCTTAAAAGAAAATCTCTCTACTTTAAGGCACCTTATTAGAAAGTTCATAAGAACAAAAATCAGATTTGCTTTGAAAAAGGCAGGAGAATGAACTGGGTAGGCAACATATAAACAAGAGAGAGGGGGTAGAGAGGTAAGGAAAAGGCAGACTTACAGAAAGTGATAGATAAGGGGAAATTTCTGACACAGGATTTCAAAAAAATGGGGCTGCTATTTGCACTGAAATAGTCCATAGTACCTCCACGGAGAGGAGGAGGGGAAGCGTTTTAATCCAAAACACAGAATTCAGTCAGGTCTGGCTTCTTCGTTAGGCTACACACCCCCTTTAGATGGTGCCACTTTTCCTTCTCTTTTCCTATGCCACTCTTACATCCATACTGCACACATTGATGCATCCACAAAAGTGAAAACCTTTTTGTGTGAAGGTCTTGCCCCTGACTAAAACCTCACGTAAATGTGCACAAATTTAACAGGTTTGAGTTGCTTTTATTTCATCAAACGCTGTACCCTCTCAATTCTATGTCGTCTGCTAGCTTCCTAACCACAATATTTATGCGCAGGTCAACACTGTAGGAACACAAGCAAACCTCGTTTGATGATTATTTCTGACTTCCTCATGACTTCATATTATTGCTGACAGATTCATGTCCTCACTTTCCAATACCAAGTACACAATGCATTTTTCATAATTTTAAATATTGAGACTAATGAGTAATACATTTCTGAATAACTTTCTACAGAAGACACAACTTGGCTTGGAAGATAAAGGTGCGATAAAGCCTTAACAGAAATATTTCCCTTGGATATAATTATTTTTGTTCTAGCTTCATTTCCATTCAAGTCCTTCGGATGAGACAGTAAACTTGACGACATCTTGCGAGCAAGCACACCAAGTGCTTTCTCGTGTGGTGTCCTTAAATGGTTTACACGTCACTAAATGGATTAGGGTTTTTCATTTCTGCGAACCCCTTCCAAACGCAACTGGAAACTATTTCTGTAACTGTTAAGCACATCTTTTCATACCACACTCATAAAAACACGACCTAAAATAATGGAAATATGAACATATAATTATTACAGAAAGTAGTCGAGACTGCGAACATATAACGAGGACTTTTTTAATTTTCCTAAGACCGTCTGTTGTTTTATCCAATTTGTATGCACACACAGACAAAAGCAGCTGTCAAAATGGAATCGTTCATCTTGCAATGTGCAGTCTGTGCATTGGCAGCCCGCCTGGTGAAGGACAGGAGAAGGTAACTTTCCACAGGAAGTTTCCAGACCCGGAAAGTAGTTCCTAACTCCGCTGAACTTGTTCACTTTACGACAACAACCCCTTTAGGACACAATTATTATGCGCATACTTTCAACACTCATCCACCTTTCAAGGAAAAATAGGGTTGTGGTGTAGATGAGAGAAACACACAGGGCATCATGCAATCTGTGACTTGGGTATGGAGAGGTCCTGCCGGGTGTGTCAAGGAAGACTTCGTAAAGAAAATTGTATCAGCAAAGAAAAACAGAGGACGAATTAGATCATGCTTCTGATATAAAACTGGATGAAGATGAAACAATATTTCACATCCAATATGAATGTGAAGAAAACAGTATCACGACCAACTAAGAAGCCACTATGGAGCATTGGTTAGTGTCTTTGGTTACGGACTCGAAGGTCGCAGGTTTGAATCCCATAGGAGTCATAGGAATTTATGTTTGGACTTCAGCTGGCTCCTACCCAGAATGAGTTTGCTGCGGGCTCGTTGAGAAGACTGGAACCACACAGTCGACCTTCATCCACTTAACGGATGCGGTTTTGAGCGTATTGCTCAAATTATCTGACCAATACTGCAGGCGTCTGTATCTCTCAGGACCGGTTAACGCAGGGATATATTATGATAGAAAACATATAGTATAGCCCTTTCAAGTAGTCTCCAAGCTCATGAACTTCTATAGCAGCATTATTACATCATCCTTATTGTCATTGATCATCATGCACTAAGAGAAAAAAATGTCTCTTATATCTGTGGCACCGATTGTTCTGTGTGGTCTCATGGTGACCTCAAATCTGGTTTCTCCAGTCACTTCTGTGCCTGTGGTGAGTGTGTCAACATCTTTGGATTTGGAGGTTCGCGGAAGAAGGTCGTTGGAAGGACGCTGTGGTGGTCGTTACCCCGGGTAGGTGTTTCCCACATGCTCAGTCTAGCTCCGCGACTGAGCTCTCACTGTCGTCAGTAAGGGGCTTAGTAGATGGTGTACTGCGTATAATTATTAGCTCAGAGCAGTCACCATTGAACACCACAAAAGTGACCCAGCAGCAGAAGTGACCTGTCGGGAGCCTGACATCGATAGGCTCCCTGTGGACTTCCGACCCTGAGGATAAGACATGACGAATCTGGGTGTGGCTGGGGCAGACAGGTTGAAATGCGCGGTGTGGGACAGCAGGAGAGGAACGTCACAGAGGATGAGGCAGCAACGCCAACTACACAACACCACTAAAGAGTGTCCTGACATACAAGAAAGCACCACGGCATACCAGAGAAGAACGAATACAAGGGAAGACAGACTTTTTAAAATAAAACAACCAAACAGCGAAATAGAGAGAGAGTGACAGAAAAGAAGAAATTTCTAATCCAAGATTTTCCAACGTAGGAGAATGTACTCTTCATTCTGTAGGTGACCTTGGGATTATTCCCACGAGGCTGAAAATTCAGCCATGTTCTAGGAAAAAAGAAAGAAAAGGTAAAGTACTTTATACAAAAAAACAACAACAGAAAAATGGTTATCCCTGTAAATCTCGTTTCACATCCCCCACCCCCTCTCTCTCTCTAACTCTCTCCCTCTCTCCCTGTGCCTGCTTGTCTGTCTGTCTGTCTGCCTGTCTGTCTGTGAGCTGGTGCCAGAATATCAGCACGTGAGCGGCGGTGCCAATCCTGTAAATAGCACGTCATGCATATCTTTGCCCTCAGCTTGAAACCTCGGCAGCGTACACAAGACAGCAAAAAGTCAGAGGTTAAAAGCCAACTGCCAAAACTTCAGATGAATGTAGGTAGCTCTGCTTCTGCGTATGTGTATGTCTCTATGCCTAGACATTCTTTTTTGTTGTTGGTTGGTTGGTTGGTCTCTCTGTTTGTTTGTCTAGCTGGTTGGCTGTATGGCGGGCTGTCAAACTGGATAGCTGTCTGTCTGTCTGCATGTATGTATGTATGTGTGTTTCTCACTCTCTCTCCTCTCTCTCTCTCTCTCTCTCTCTCTCTCTCTCTCTCTCTCTCTCTCTCTCTCTCTCTCTCTCTCTCCTCTCTCTGTGCCTGTCTGCTTGTCTATATGTCCGTCTGTCTTGTCTGTGAAGAAGTAGATCAGGCATACTTTCTGACTCTCTGTCAGTCATTTTCTTTTTGCTATATTTTTCTGCTCTAAATGTCTATCTATCTACATCTGTGCCCATCTCTCTCTCTCTCCTCTCTCTCTCTCTCTCTCTCTCTCTCTCTCTCTCTCTCTCTCCTCTCTCTCTCTCCTCTCTCAAAACAAACTCCCTGAAACAAAAGGAAACTAAAACCAAACAAACAGTAGACAACAACCAACATAAAAAAATCCCCCAAAACAAAAAAGGATAACAACAGCAACAATACAAAAACCCATACTGATAATAACTTATTCAGACTAACTTTCAACAAGTTTTCGTATCCCCTAATATTCTAAACAGAAACTTGCTAAAAAAAAATGCCATGATCGTTCAAGAAATAATTTCATTCCTATTCTAAATCAAGAAGCTGGTTTAAAAATCTATCAACGATGTCTTGACATGAAATATCTAAATAAAATGTCATCTATTCTCTGCTCTAAATTGATGTGATACAAGTGCCCTCTTCAGAAACATCTTTCAATGAGGAGAGTCCGTTTAGTACATCCAGGTACTTGTAAAACGTGCAGACAATCAATGGCCTACTCTCCCGAAAGGTGGAATGGCCTTTAACGTGTGCGCAAGATATTCTACGTACATTCGCACACGGGACCTCTGTTTACAGTCTCATCTCAAGGGCTTTCAGGGGAGTGGAGTGGGTACTGATGTTAACTCCAGGGGGAAAATCCCCTTGAGGGGGAGTGCCTCGAGGGTGGCTCGAACCCGGGCCGTCAGATCGCGTGCTCCACGCTCTAACCACTAGGCCATCCCGTCCATGGTGTGGTTCGTTGTGATTTATATCACACGGCTTTCTTTGTTTGTTTGATTAATGTTCGTTTGTTTGGTTGTTGTTGTTGTTTTTTTTACAAATTTGGAACTGATTCCTATGTTAGTGCTAAAAACAACAAGAGAAGCTGTACTGATGAAATTCTGTATTCCATATATTGTGATTGTGGCAGGATGGTTAAGACGTTTGCCTGCCAACAAGTAAATCGTGAGGTTCTGGGTTCGATTCCCAGCCTCGCCCTTTCTTCCCAGTTTGACCAAAAAATCGAACTGAATGTCAAAGTCCTTCGGATGAGACTATAAACCGAGGCCCCGTGTGCGAACGCATGCAGAACATCTTGCGCACACGTTAAATCCTGTTCCGCTGTTCGAAAGAGTAGGCCATTGTGTGCCGGTGGGAACAGATGACAAAATTAAAAAACCGCATACACACGCATAAAAAAGCGCTTTGATTTGTAGCTTTACAAGATTCAGCGCTATATAAATTCCATACATTATTATTATTATTATTATTATTATTATTATTATTATTATTATTATTATTATTATTATTATTATTATTGTAACTTTTCGCTTATGAAGTGAATTTTGTAATACATGATAATGTCAGCGTTTGGTTGATTGCAAATAAAACGGGAAATACTCAGCGTGTGTCGTACTAACACTTAGCGTTCCCCTTCTTGACTAACGTGTAGCTTTTGACCTGATGTTAAACGGTCTGCTATGTGATGAGCTTTTGAGCAGATAAGCTTTACACAAGATTTCTTCGTTGTTCCTCGGCTAGAGCTCCGAAGCTTACCCTTGTAATGATCTCTTTTTTTTTATTTAGTTATTTTATTCTTTTATTTCGAGGATAATGGAATAAGCATTCTTGTGCTTTTCTTTCATCCGGTCCCGGTGTGTATGCAGTTTTGTCAATTTTGTCATCCGTTCCCACCGGCACGCAATGGCCTACTTTCCGAAAAGCGGAACAGGTTTTAACGTGTGCGCAAGATGTTCTGCGGCGTGGGTTGTTTTTTCGCATGTGACCATTTGTTGCAAGCTTTTCTTTTTGCAACATCTTCAGTGGTACCCCCACGGTCCATGGGACCACGGGTTAGGTGAAGGTGAAGGTGAAGGTGAAGATGAAGGTGAAGATGAAGGTGAAGGTGAAGATGAAGGTGAAGGTAAACGTGAAGGCGAGCATTTTTGCCTTCACCTTCACCTTCATCTTCAAATGGAGAAACATAATGATACCGTAACACTTTTTCTTCTTCTTCTAACGCTCAGACAGCAACTATTCTTGTCTATCGTGTGGGCGAAAATGCGTTGCGCAGCCGTTAAGCACCTATCAAGTCAGGCCCAGCGTGTTCGAGTTCGGCATTGGAGAGAACTGATATATTTTAAGATTTTCTGCAAACAACGCAGAAGAATGGACCAAGAAGGCAGAACATAGACAAGAAGAAGGTGACAGGAGGAAAAGAAACAAGACAGAAACAAAGAGAGGGATAAAAAAAAAGGCAATCCTAGCACAGAAACAGAGAGGCAGATGAAGAGAAAGAGACAGAGACAGAGAGAGAGAGACAAAGAAGAGAGAGAGACAGAGAGACAGAGAACTTTGAAATGGTTTAATGTACATCGGCCTTTAGGCCACAATAGACTTTTAGGGTCAAAAATGGAGGAAGCAAAAAATGAAATATAACTTCTCGTAAACTTTGGTAAGACTTTGGCACAATACCATTAGCATGCCACTCAACATTGTGTATTCTTGAATATGTATATTCCTAAATCATGACTAAATAAAGGATGACGTAGAGCAAGACTCAAAGCGAAACAGTCTTTTTTTAATCTTAGTTCACCTTAACTGCACCCCATGATCTCACAAAAAGATAATAGACCTGTGAACAAAGTCATTGGTGGAGTTAAACCTGATATGTCAAGAGAGAGAAACAGAGAGAGAGAGAGACAGAGAGAGACAGAGAGGGACAGAGAGAGAGAGGGACAGACAGAGAGAGAGAGGGACAGACAGAGAGATAGACAAACAGGCAAACAGACAGGCGGAGTAGGGGAGGAGGAAAAGCTTTAGACATGGGTATGGCAACTTTCTTCAGACTGAAGAGCTGGAGTCACAATAAGCATTGAAGAACAGGCAGTACAGACTGACAGATAGATATAGACACAGACAGACAGACAGACAAACAGAGAGAGAGAGACAGGCAGATAGATAGAGAGACAGGCAGCAGTAAGTTCTGCGGTCATTGAGACTGGGAGATCCGTCATTTTAAGGTGGGATGCGATAACATAAATACACACTGGCGCATGCACGCACGCAAACACACGCGCGCATGCACGGGAACACGCACACGCGCACACACACAGGCACGAACGCACGCACGCACGCACTCGCTCATAAACTTTATATTTTGCACACACATACACACACGCACACACACACACACATGCACACTTATATAGATAAACAGACGGACAGACGGACAAAGGCAAACAGATATTTCCGGAGACTAATCAATATACTTTCTACAGACCAAAGAATTCTACGACAGTGATCACTGACTGCACAAATACAGACGACAAATGATGTGGTCATTGACACTGCAACATCCATCAATCTATGTGTGTGAGGCAAGAACGCACACAACACACACAAACACACACACATACACACACAAACACACACCCACACATTCACTCAGACTCACACAAATAAAAAACATACACACACAACACACACAAACACACACACATACACACAAACACACACACACGCACACACACTCACTCACTCACTCACACACACCCACACACACAAAACAAACAAACAAACACACATACACACAAACACACACACTCACACACACACAAACAAACTCTCTCACACACACAAACACACTCTCACACAAACACACACACACAGACAAACACAAACACACACACACAAACACACACAAAACACACACACACACACACACACACACACACACACACACACACACACACACACACACACACACACACACACACAGGGGGGGAGAGATAAATCTCCAGAGGAGAATCTATATTCTTTCTGCAGACAAAGGAATTACAGGACAGTGATCACTGGCTGAAGAAACACAGACAGAGGGTAAGTGATGTGGTCATTGGCACTGCAACATCCATCAATCCATGGCTGTGAGGCAAGAATGCGCGCACACACACACACATACACCAGACACACACACACACAAACACACATGCACACACACATACAACGCACACATCACACACACACACACACACACACACACACACACACACACACACACACACATCATCATCATCATCATCATCAGACCCGTGACCTTGGCGGTCGTGGGGGAGACATGAAAGACGATGCCGTGGTAAGCCTCCTCCATCCATCTCGGTCCTCGGCTCTGCGCAGTAGTGCCGAGTCATTCATCCTGGTCCATTCTCTGATGTTGTCCATCCATGACTTGTTCTGTCTTCCCCTCCTTCTGCCACCTTCGAGTGTTCCCTGCAGTACTGTTTTGGGCAGAGTGTTGTGGCGGGTGACGTGGCCGAACCATGTCAGCACACGCACACACACACACACCAAATACACACACACACACATTATCCTCGTTATAAACGAATCAATCTGTGGGTGATGCGAGAACACACACACAGCGCACACGCACACACACACTGCACACGCGCACACACAGACAACGCACACGCACACACACACACACACACACACACACACGCACACGCGCTCACACACACACACACACACACATACACACCACCACCACCACAACCACCACAACAACAACACATACATACATACACACACGGACGCACGCACTCTTGGACGCAAGCATTCAGGCATGCACGCACGCACAGAGACAGAGACAGAGACAGAGAAACAGAGACAGACATGTAGACAGACAGAGAAATAGACAGAGGAAGAGAGTAATTTTCAGTAAAGAATCTATATACAATCTGCAGACCGAAGAAAAATTACAGGACAGTGATCACTGACTGAAGGAACAGAGACAGAGGGTAAGCTATGTGGTCATTGACACTGCAACATCCATCAATCCATGGCTGTGAGGCAAGAATCGCGCGCGCACACACACAAACAGACACACCACATGCACGCGCACACACACGCACCCACATGCACACAAACACACACCACGTGCACACCCACATGCACACACATTATCCTCGATATAAACGAATACATAAAAATGGATTTAAAAAAAAACAATAAAACACACACTCACTACACACCACACAGAACACACACCCCACACACGCACACAACACACACACAACCACATGCACACCACACAAACCGCATGAACACACATTATCTTCGATATAAACGAATAAATAAATAAAAAGATTTTAAAAAACCAACACACTCACTACACCACACACAGATAAGACACACACAGACACACAGGCACACACAGAGACACACACAGACACACACTCACACACCACTATACTCACTACACCCCCGCCTCCTCCCACACACGCACACACACCACCACACAATACACACACACGCACACCCACACCCACCTACCCACACAAACATACACACAACCGCACACACACACACGCCATGCACCATACACTCACACACCACACACACACACACACACCTCGATATAAAAGAATAAATAAAAAATATATATAAAACACACACACATACACACACACTATACACCACACAGACGCACACAGACACACAGACACACAAACCACTTACACTCTCACACATCCACACACTACACACACACCCACACCCAAACCACTACCACCCACCAAACACACATTCACACGCCTCGTAAGTTACACTACAGAAAGACATTTCCTAAAAAGCGTCCAAGATTTCCACCCCCACCCCCCACTCTACTGTATAGCAGCAGCCCGACAATGCTAAGCGAATCGATCCAGACAGAAGGAATTGGTTACATGCTCGCTAAATC
>CM054156.1:52492993-52510493 GCA_028751875.1 Rapana venosa
TTCTTGCTTTTGGTGCGTTTGGTTTTTTGGGAGGGGTGGGGGTTAATGATGTATTCCTTGATAAGGGCAGAGACTGGATGTAAAAAAAGCATTTTAGTGCTCATTCGTTATTTTCGAAATAACAGAATTTGATTTTATTTCATTTAATCTCCCTCTGTCTCTCACTCTCTCTCACTCACTCACTCACTCTCTCTCTCTCTCTCTCTCTCTCTTCTCTCTCTCTCTCTCTCTCTCTCTCTCTCTCTCTCTCTCTCTCTCTCTCTCTCTCTCTCTCTCTCTCTCTCTCTCTCTCTCTCTCTCTCTCTCTCTCTCTCCCCTTCGGATGAGACTATAAACCGAGGTCCGATGTGTGAATGCACGCAGAACATCTTGCGCACACGTTAAATCCTGCTCCATTTTTCCTAAAAGTAGGCCATTGTATGCAGGTGGGAACAGATGACAGAATTTACAAAACCGCAAACACACGGGGATTGGATGTAAAAAAGTACATAAGTGCTTATTCCATTATCCTCGATTTAAAAGAATAAATAAGTAAATACATAAAAATAAATATCCCTCTCTGTCTCTGTCTGTCTGTCTGTCTGTCTGTCTGTCTGTCTGTCTCTCTCTCTCTCTCTCTCTCTCTGTCTCTCTCTCTCTCTCTCTCTCTCTCTCTCTCTCTCTCTCTCTCTCTCTCTCTCTCCCCCCCAGAAAGTAATTATGAAATGGAGTACCTGACTATGAAGAATCATCCACTTTTTAGTCGTAAAACAGTAACAGACCCACACGGCAGACAAGCAGTAAGAACAGACTTCAAATTGAAAGAACACGTGGACAAACAAATGTAGTTGAAAACATAATGTACATTTAATTTGCTTTACGGGTTTTTTATGACATAGAATGTACAGTGTGATAAAGTCAACTAAAAAGAAAACAATCTGATCCCAAAAAATCAATTAAGTGTGCGTGCCTATGTGTGTGTGTGTGTGTGTGTGTGTGTGTGTGTGTGCACGCGCGTGTCGGCGCGTGAGTGTGTTGTGTTGTGTGCGTGCGTGAGAGAGAGCGTTCACATGTGTCAGTGTGTGTTGTTTTTCGCTTTTACATCCTTTCACTTTAAGTGATATTAAACGATAGAGTGCGTGCGCGCGCGTGGAGGGGGGGGGGGGGGGGGAGGGTGGGCCTGTCAGTATAAATAGCATCCACACCTTCTGGAAATTTTGTGCTAGAAAAATCCTCTTTTCTATCCCGCTCTTTGTTTCTGCCTTGTTCTCTTTCTTCTGGTCACCCCCTTCTTGTCTATTTTCTGCCTTCTTGGTCCATGCTCCTGCCTTTTTTCCCCCAGAAAGACTAACAAATCTCTCATATGCCGAAGTCGGATGCGCTGGGCCTGACTTGTCAGGCGCTTAACGGCAGCGTGAGGCATTTTCGCTCATATAAAGGACAACTATACTTGCTTAGTTAATACTTTACTTCAAACTGAAGGATAGAAAGACATAAATATTGCCTTACACACTGTGTTAGTCTATGTCTGTCAATGTCTGTCTCTTATCGGTCTTCACCACTGTTTATCTGTTTGTTTGTCTGTATGTCTGTAGGTCTCTGTCTCTCTATCTGTTTCTGTCTCTTCCTCTATGTATATGTCTCTATGTCTCTGTCTCTGTGTCTATCTGCCTTCCTGTCTGTCTCTCTGACTCTGTCTCTGTCTCTCTCTCAACATCGTCCGCTTTTGTACACACAAAAAGGGAACCTTGGGATCACAGTGGTCTGTTTTGGCACGATATCTTGATCTTGCAAATGGATTTATGTTATTTTGCCCCATTTAAAAGGGGCTGTGGCCTGATGGCCCGTCGGATCGACGGATGAGTAGGCAGGCAGGCTTATCTGTCAGAATGTATCCTCATATGGGAGAAGAGGCCGATTCTGGATGCACAGCACTTCCCACAGGTGTTGCAAGGGAAAACGTCTCCAGAAGTTGAACCCTGCTTCCTTCTCTCTCGTTTCTCCTTAATGGCCAGCGTTCTCTTGTTTTCAAACGTCTTTATGCCACTGGAGCACAGCATCCTCCAGCGAGAACGATCAAGGGCATCAGTTTCCCATGTAGCGATGTCTATGTCACAGGCTTTAAGGTTTGTCTTCAAGGTGTCCTTGAAGCGCTTGTAGGGTCTCCCAAGTTTTTGGAGGCCTTCCTTCAGCTGGCCATACAATAGCATCCTTGGGATCCTGCTGTCTGTCATTCGGACAACGTGTCCTGTCCAGCGTAGCTGGTACTTGATCAGTAGGCTTCTACTGCATTGGGAAGCCAGATGACACCCCAAGAACCTCAGGTGTGGGCTTTGCAATAAAAACCAAACTTGCACGACAGCTTGACAGCCTTCCACGTGGGATAAACGATAGGCTGATGACCCTACGTCTGAAGCTGTCCAAGGATCGCTTTACCACATTCATCAGCTGCTATGCCCCAACCATGACCAACCCTGATGACATCAAAGAAGCTTTCTATGAAGAGCTTAGCCGCACGATCTCAGCGGTAGACAGAAAGGACAGGCTGATTATCCTCGGGGATTTCAATGCCCGCGTCGGCGTGGACTTCTCCTCCTGGCCAAAAGTCCTAGGACGGCACGGCACTGGCAAGTGCAACTCCAACGGACTGCTTTTGCTCTCGCTCTGCGCGCAGCATGAACTGACCATCACTAACACCCTCTTTCAACAAGCAGGCAAGTACAAGAACACATGGATGCACCCCGCTCGAAGCAGTGGCACATGCTGGACTACGTAATCGTCCGGCAGAGGGTTAGAGGTGATGTTTCCATTACACGCTGCATGAGAGGAGCAGTCTGTTGGTCGGACCATCACTGGTACACAGCAAGATGAACATCAGACTTGCACGCAAGCTCCAACCAGCCAGGCAGAAACCCCCCAGGAAGCTAAACATCCACCGCCTCCCTATCACCAAGGACGCACTACAGCAGCAAATCCAAGCAGCTCTCCAAGAAACCCCTGCATCGACTGATGTAGAAGAGATACGGGGCACCTTTATTGGCTAGCTGCTTGTGTGTGTGTGTGTGTGTGTGTGTGTGTGTGTGTGTGTGTGTGTGTGTGTGTGTGTGTGTGTGTGTGTGTGTGTTTAAAATTGTTATTATGACTTTTTTCTATGTGGTTCTGTGTTGTTTGTTTTTTCCTCATTGTTTGTTTGATTGTTTTGCTTTGGGGAAGATTTTAGGAGGTTGTTTATTTTGTTTTGTTTTTGGGTTTTGTTTGTTTTTTTCTTCTTTTTCTCTTACAGTTTTGCTTTCTGTGGATATTGTTTATCGGTCTGTTTTGTTTGACTGTTGTTGTGGTGGTGGTATTTTATTGTTTGGTTGTTGGTTTGGGGGTTTTCTTGCTTTTGGTGCTTTGGGTTTTTTGGGAGGGGTGGGGGTTAATGATGTATTCCTTGATAAGGGCAGAGACTGGATGTAAAAAAAGCGCATTAATCCTTATTCCTTATTTTCGAAATGAAAGAATTTGATTTTATTTGATTTAATATCTCTCTGTCTCTCTCACTCACTCTCTCTCTCTCTCTCTCTCTCTCTCTCTCTCTCTCTCTCCTCTCTTTTCTCTCTCTCTCTCTCTCGCTCTCTCCCTTCCTCCCTCCTTCGGATGACACTATAAACCGGAGTCCCGTGTGCGAACGAACGCAGAACATCTTGCGCACACGTTAAATCTTGTCCCGCTTTTCGTAAGAGTAGGCCATTGTGTGCCGGTGGGAACAGATGAAAGAATTTACATAACTGCAAACACACGGGGACTGGTTGTGAAAAAGCACATAAGTGCTTATTCCATTATCCTTATATAAAAGAATAGATAAATAAATAAAAATAAATCTCCCTCCCTGTCTCTGTCTGTCTGTCTTCCTGTATGTCTCTCTCTCTCACTATCTCTCTCTCTCTGTGTCTCTGTCTCTGTCTCTCTGTCTCTCTCTCTCTCTCTCGCTCTCTCTCGCTCTCCAGAAAGTAATTATGAAATGGAGTACCTGACCTTTGAGGAATCATCGGACTTTTTAGTCGCAAAACAGTAACAGACCCACACGACAGACAAGCAGTAAGAACAGACTTCAAATTGAAAGAACACGTGGACAAAGAAATGTAGTTGAAATCATAATGTACATTTAATTTGCTTTACAGGTTTTTTATGACATAGAATGTACAGTGTGATGAAGACAACTAAAAAAAAAACAATCTGATTAAAAAAAATCAACTAAGTGCGCGTGTGTAGGTGTGTGTGTGTGTGCATGTGTGTGTGTGTGTGTGTGTGTGTGTGTGTGTGCGCGTGCGTGCGTCAGCGCGTGTGTGTGTATTGCGTTGTGTTGTGTGCGTGCGTGAGAGAGAGCGTTCACATGTGTCAGTGTGTGTTGTTTTTCGCTTTTATGTCCTTACACTTTTTAGTGATATTAGACGATAGAGTCCGTGCGTGCGTGCGTGCGTGCGTGCGTGCGTGTGTGTGTGTGTGCGTGTGTGTGTGTGTACCTGCACGCGTGCGTAAAACAAACGTGAACATAATTTCAATAAAGAAATGGTTCCTGTATCACTGTGCATTGGAGCAAAGGAATTAAGAAAGAAAGAAAGAAAGACCGACCGACCGATTGAAAAACAGACAGACAGACAGACAGACAGATAGACAGACAGAATGAATGAATGATTGAATGAATCACTGAATGAAGGAATGG
Organism: Rapana venosa; assembly: GCA_028751875.1. Lineage (NCBI taxonomy): Eukaryota > Metazoa > Mollusca > Gastropoda > Neogastropoda > Muricidae > Rapana > Rapana venosa. Next base: position 52,497,678 of record CM054156.1, read on the forward strand.
ACTTTGTTTTGCCAGACAAAACAAGTCAGCGTTTGTATTAGTCAGAGACAGAGGGGGGTGGGGGGGGGGGGTATACAGAGAAAGAGAGAGAGAGAGAGAGAGAGAGAGAGAGAGAGAGAGAGAGAGAGAGAGAGAGAGAGAGAGAGACAGACAGACAGACAGACGACAGACACAGATACAAGAGAGAAGATGAGAGAGAGAGAGAGAGAGAGAGGAGAGAGAGAGAGAGAGAGAGAGAGAGAGGAGAGAGAGAGAGAGAGAGAGAGAGAGCTAGAGAGCTGGGGGGAAATAAAGGAGGAAAAGAAAAAAGAAAGAAGAGGACGACATTCTCAAGACCATCAAAGGCTTCACACGGAGGGCAAGAGACAGACTATCAGGACAGTCCATGGCTGATTAAAGCAACTCAGACGAGGACTATGTCACGTGGCCATTGACCTTCCGGAAATTATTCAGTTGACCTCTCTCACCCAAGACGCTCAGAACACCACCACCCCTCCCTCCTCCGACCCCCCCCCCCCTCCCCACTACACACATATACACAGAGAGAAAGAAAACAATACATGTTATCTTTGTCTGTCTGTCTGTAAGAAAGAAAGAAAGAAAGAACAATGCATTTTATCTTTGTCTGTCTCTCTGTCTCTCTCACTCTCTCTCTCCGTTTGTCTTTGTCTACGTCTCTGTGCCTGTCTGTGTGCCTCTGTCTCTCTCTGTATCTATTTATGTCTCTCTTTTTGTCTCTATATGTGTCTCTGTCTGTCTGTCTCTGTCTCTCTCTCAATATATATATCATATCCGTAATGTTAACAGCATGGTAATCTCATCTAATAACTGACCAAGAAAATATTATCTATCTCACAACACATACACACATACACACACACATACAGCGCACACTCACACACATATGCACACACACATACAACACACACACACACACACACACACACACACACACACAACACACACACCACACACACACACACATAGCGGACGGGATAGCCTAGTGGATAGAACATTGCGCTCTCAATCTGACGACCCGGGTTCGATTCCCGTTCAAGGGGATATTTTCCCCTGGAGTTAACATCAGTGCAAACTCCAATCTCCCCAAAAGTCTTTCGGATGAGACTATAAACCGAGGCCCCGTGTGCGAACGCACGCAGAATATCTTGCGCACACGTTAAATCCTGTTCCGCTTTTCGTAAGAGTAGGCCATTGTGTGCCGGTGGGAAAGGATGACAAAAATTTACAAAACCGCATACACACGGGGACTAGATGTAAAAAAGCACATAATTGCTTATTCCCTTATCCTCGATATAAAAGAATAAATAAACAAATGAATAAATAAATAAAAACACACACGCACACACACACTGGAATACACATATATACTACTACTACTACTACTACTACTACTACTACTACTACTACTACTACTACTACTACTACTACTACTACTACTACTACTACTACTACCACTACTACTACCACTACTACCACTACTACTACTACTACTACTGCTGCTGCTGCTGCTGCTGCTACATCTGCTGCCGCTACTGCAACTACTACTACTACTACTACTACTACTACTACTACTACTACTACTACTACTACTACTACTACTACTACTACTACTACTACTACTACTACTACTACCACTGCTGCTGTTGTTGTTGTTGCTGCTGTGCTGCTGCTGCTGCTGCTACTACTACTACTACTTCTACGACTACTACTACTACTACAACTACTACTACTACTACTACTACTACTACTACTACTTCTACTACTATTACTACTACTACTACTACTACTACTACTACTACTACTACTACTACTACTACAACTACTATTATTACTACTACTACTACTTCCACTACACTACAGCATTACTGAAAAAAGTCTTTAGATAGAACAGAAACAAACATCTCGGAAGTCGGAATGCAGCCACCATAATGGTAGGAACAAACCGCCACGTACGCACAGCCTCACCATTGTCGAACTTCGGAGCTCTAGCCCAGGAACTCACTGACAACAAAGGAAAAGAAACGAACATGAAATGCTGTGTTCTGTTAGCTAGTTACTATGGCCTTCCAGTACCGCTGCTGATAAATGTACTTATTTTTTGCCAGACAAACCAAGTCAGCGTTTGAAATAGCCAGGGACAGAGAGATACTGAGAGACACAGACAGAGAGACACAGAGACACAGACAGAGAGACACAGACAGAGAGGTACTGAGAGACACAGACAGAGAGATACTGAGAGACACAGACAGAGAGATACTGAGAGACACAGACAGAGAGATACATAGAGACACAGGCAGAGAGAGAAAGACAGACACAATGAGATAAAGAGAGTCACAGACAGAGAGATACAGAGCGATACAGACAGATAGATACAGATGGACACAGACAGAGAGACACAGACAGAGAGACAGAGACAGAGAGATACAGAGAGACACAGACAGAGAGATACAGAGCGATACAGACAGATAGATACAGATAGACACAGAGAGATACTGAGAGACACAGACAGAGAGATACATAGAGACACAGACAGAGAGACACAGACAGAGAGACACAGACAGAGAGATACAGAGAGACACAGACAGAGAGACACAGACAGAGAGATACAGAGAGACACAGACAGAGAGACACAGAGGAGAGATAAAGAGAGACATAGACAGAGAGATACAGAGCGATACAGAAGATAGATACAGATAGACACAGAGAGATACTGAGAGACACAGACAGAGAGATACATAGAGACACAGACAGAGAGACACAGACAGAGAGACACAGACAGAGAGACACAGACAGAGAGACACAGACAGAGAGATACAGAGAGACACAGACAGAGAGATACAGAGAGACACAGAGAGATACTGAGAGACACAGACAGAGAGATACATAGAGACACAGACAGAGAGATACATAGAGACACAGGCAGAGAGATACAGAGAGACACATACAGAGAGATACAGAGAGACACAGACAGAGAGATACTGAGAGACACAGACAGAGAGATACTGAGACACAGACAGAGAGGTACTGAGAGACAGAGGGAGAGAGATACTGAGAGACACAGGCAGAGAGATACTGAGAGACACAGGCAGAGAGATACTGAGAGACACAGACAGAGAGATACATAGAGACACAGAGAGAGAGATACAGAGAGACACAGACAGAGAGAGAGAGACAGAGACACAGACAGAGAGAGAGAGGCAGAGAGATATAGAGAGACACAGACAGAGAGATACAGAGACACAGACAGAGAGATACATAGAGACACAGACAGAGAGATACTGAGAGACACAGACAGAGAGATACTGAGAGACACAGACAGAGAGATACTGAGAGACACAGGCAGAGAGATACAGAGAGACACAGAGAGAGAGATACAGAGAGACACAGACAGAGAGATACAGAGAGACACAGAGGGACACAGACAGAGAGATACTGAGAGACACAGACAGAGAGATACTGAGAGACACAGACAGAGAGATACTGAGAGACACAGACAGAGAGACACAGAGAGACAGAGACAGAGAGATACAGAGAGACACAGACAGAGATACAGAGAGACACAGACAGAGATACAGAGAGACACAGACAGAGAGATACAGAGAGACACAGACAGAGAAACACAGACAGAGAGATACTGAGAGACACAGACAGAGAGATACAGAGAGACACAGACAGGGAGATACAGAGAGACACAGAGAGGTACAGAGAGACACAGACAGAGAGATACTGAGAGACACAGACAGAGAGATACAGAGAGACACAGACAGGGAGATACAGAGAGACAGAGACAGAGAGATACAGAGAGACACAGACAGAGAGGTACAGAGAGACACAGACAGAGAGATACAGAGAGACACAGACAGAGAGATACAGAGAGACACAGAGAGGTACAGAGAGACACAGAAAGAGAAACACAGACAGAGAGGTACAGAGAGACACAGACAGAGAGGTACAGAGAGACACAGACAGAGAGATACAGAGAGACAGACAGAGAGATACATAGAGACACAGACAGACACAGACAGTGACGAACTGAGAGACACAGAGAGATACATAGAGACACAGACAGAGAGATACAAAGAGACACAGACAGTGAGGTGCATAGAGACACAGACAGAGAGATAAAGAGAGACAGACACAGAGAGATACATAGAGACACAGACAGAGAGATACAGACAGAGAGATACATAGAGACACAGACAGAGAGATACATAGAAACACAGACAGAGAGACACATAGATACACAGGCAATGATATACATAGAGACACAGACAGAGAGATACATAGAGACACAGACAGAGAGATACATAGAGACACAGACAGAGAGATACATAGAGACACAGACAGAGAGATACTGAGAGACACAGACAGTGATATACAGAGAGACACAGACAGAGAGATACAGAGAGACACAGACAGAGAGATACAGAGAGACACACAGTGATATACATAGAAACACATACAGAGAATGAACGAATGAACGAATTTTATTTGACAAAAGCTACAAGCCCATCAGTCAAAGGGGGTAATTGTAAGTAACATATTAACATAGGAATGAATATGAAAAGGACATGAGTAATAATCCAAAGTCCAGATAAATGCCAACCAATATTTTCAGTTATTACGTATAGGATCCGTTTCATTCATAGTCTGCTTACGTTTATCTAGAGCCTGCGTTATATATATTGCTAAAGATTTAAGCTCGGACATATTATTTGAAGATAACACCTTTTGTACAAGATTGGTGGACCTGTTGGTTGGGTTTGTCAAAAAAGCAATTTTTTGGCGAATGTCATGATAAGTTCTACAAGCAAACAAAAAATGAAATTCGTCTTCTTCTTCTTCTCCACATGCTGGACAAGAGTTGTTGTCTGTCTCTGCTGTAATATACCATTGTTTGCAGTTCAAAAGACCACACAATCTTAGCCTAAATTTTAGTAAATTACTTCGAAGCCTTTTATTAGTTAACGATATCAGATACTGTTCTGGACCAAACGCATCTTTAAAGGAGCTATACCAAGTGTATTTTTCACTAGACATTAACTGTTCATGCCAGTTTTGATGAAAACATGAAATAAGTCTATCTTTCAATTCTCTAACAAACTGTTCTTCATAACCCACCCCCTGGCATAGCCAAACAATACCAAATCCATTTATCGTCAAAAGATCTTTTACTTTAGTCGCCCAGTTTACTTTACCATTATTATGTTGTATAAGCAGCATCTCGTATGCTTGTCTGATCATATTTTTACTCTCTATGGGCTTGTACAGAAACATTTACAGAAGCATGCTAAACTGTTTGTTGCATTCATAGATTTCAGAAAAGCATTCGATTCGGTAGATAGGAATATACTATGGGTTATACTTCATAAAACAGGAATTAATGGGAAACTGTATAGGGCTATAAAGGGTATATATTCATCTGTAATGGCTTGTGTACGCAACAGATGTTCTTACACAGATTACTTTGACTGTTCCAGAGGCGTTAAACAAGGTTGTTTGTTGAGTCCCTTAATGTTTTCAATTTTCATAAACGAACTGGCTACAGAAGTAGCGAACTCCGGAAAACATGGAATACAAATGATCCCAGGAGCAGTTGAATTATTCCTGTTACTTTTCGCAGATGATGTCATTCTTTTGTCTAGCACACCTACAGGACTGCAAAATCAACTGAACACATTAAAATCAGAAGCAGATCGTCTGGGCCTCACAGTAAATTCAGAGAAAACGATGGTTATGGTATTTAGGATGGGAGGCCACTTGGGAACGAGAGAAAAATGGACTTATGGGGACCAAAAACTTAAAGTAACAAATAACTATAAGTACCTTGGGGTAACATTTTCAACAAAGTTGTGTAATAGCTCTATGTTTGATATGATGTGTCAAAAAGCTAAAAATGGAGTTATGCAAATTATCAAATCAATGAGAAGATTAGCTTCTGCTGATAGTACATTATTTTGGAAACTGTTTGACACACAAATAGAACCTGCCCTGACGTATGCAGCAGAAGTATGGGGTCTAGAAGATACCACACAAATTGAAAAAGTACACACCTTTGCCATGAAAAAATTCTTATGTGTTCCATTACATGCATCAAACACATACAGAGAGATACAGAGAGACACAGACAGAGAGATACAGAGAGAGAGATATTTAAAGTAGAACGAGCTGTCAACCTGGGAAAAATTAAATCTATATTAATTTACAGCTGAGCTAACTGCTATAGTGTTGACACTTTACTATGTACTTTATTTCCCTAAAGACATATTCAACATACTTTTGTGCGTTGACTCTAAATCGGTTTTACATGCTTTAAAAAATTCTACTTTTACAGTAAGAAAAGACCTTATCATTGAAATCAGGCATAAGGTACACCTTTTGATTTTAAGATGTAGTACTGTTACTTTCTGTTGGGTTCCCTCACACACTGGTATCTTTTTTAATGAAAAAGTTGACAGTCTTGCACAATATGGAGCGAGAAATAAAAATAGTTCTTGTGAAATAAACGTCGCCTTATCTCTGCATGAGGGATACAGTTTGCTACACAACGCTTGCTGGAAGCACTTCAGAAAGAAAATATATGATTCTGGGCATTGTCTTTATAATGGCTGTACAAGCAATGTGATAGATTTTCGAAATGCTTTCATTTCTAACAAAGTCTAGGGTTGGTATAATCGTAGAAATGTGTTATCCCTTATGTACAGATTTAAACTAAATACTTTCAGGACAAAGTACGTGAAAGATGTAAACTGTATTTGTGGGGAGAATATTACCAATAGTCATGTTATTTTTTATTGTGGACATTTAAAAGCAATTTTACCTGCTATACCAAGTTTGTCACTGGATCAGATTTTGTCTGAACCATCGTTACTGTTGGACATTATGTTAGGATTGATAAGAAGTCCGATAATTCAGTTTTTGTAGTATGTTAAAGTTAGTTTTTAAGTACTGTTATTTGACACTTTTTGTTTTTGTTTGCATTCTCTTGTTTATATTACTTTTTCCCGTCTAAAGTCACTAAATGTGAATAGACGTTAAACTGAATGTCACAGAGAGATACAGAGAGACACAGACAGAGATATACAGAAAGACACAGACAGAGAGACACAGAGAGATTCAGAGAGACAGAAACAGAGAGACAGAAACAGAAAGAGACAGGGAGAGAAAAACAACAGAGCGCACTGCAGAAGCGCGATGTGACGCTCCACCATAACATCAGTCACACTGCACCAGAGGTCCATTTGTAGTTATGGACGTGTTATTGATCTGCGATAAGTAACCCATTCAATACAGAAAAACACATTGTAAATTGGCTATTTTTCTATGAAAACTTATGACAAATTGAAATGGTAGACTGCAGAAAGTGACAAAATGAGACATTGACAAGTTTTGCATCGTAACAGGTGGTCAGAATGGAGGCTTGGATGTTTTAAGATGCGTTTTTTAAAGCAGAAGAAAACAAAATTCCGCCCTGATACTTCAGTACAAGGTGGGAACATTGCTTAAATTGTAGAATCCATCAAAATATCAAAATTGACAACATAACCCTCCACTTCCCTAAAAAGGCTCTTAGCGGAAAAATGGGTCAGTTGCAAAGCGACTCATTTCGTGGTGGAGTGTCAAGAATGTCTAATAGGATATACAACACTAAAAGGTAATAAGGTAAAGGTGTCCCATAACCTATACGGTCATTGAGGAGGGAGATGTCAGAGACATCAGCTTCTCTGGGAAACACCATATTGAGGGCGGTGCCCATCTCCCCTCCATTCGTTGCTTTACCTATCCTGACCCTAAAGAAGGTAGGTACCCATTTACAGCCGAGTGATTTGGGGGACTGTACTGAAGGCAAGGTGCGCAAACGGTCACCCATCCACTCGGTAACCACGCTTAATGCTGCTTAACCTTAGCTTGGAGAAAGCGAGTACTCTGACCACTGAGCTGCCCCGTCCCCTAAGACTAAAAGAGGTGGACATACAGAAAATAAGGCTACACACCGGTATTAATTTGGGGGTCATGTAGTATCTTGTTTAGAGTGCGAGCGGAAAAAAATGTTGGTGATTTTCACAGATATTTTTAAGCATGAAAAAATGGACTGTGCACTTGTTTTGGGGATTGAGGACATAGAGCAATACCAGGTAGTCACGAGAAAGTTGGAAATAACCATCAAATGAGGATTGCCTGTATTCTTACAGCGTTGACCCCGCGCATGCATATTGCGGTAAGGAAGCTAGCAGACGACAAAGGACTGAGGGGGTACAGTGTTTGCTGAAAATTTTTTAAAATTCAAACCTACCAAAATTGTTCAAATTCACATGATTTTTGAGTCAGAGGCTAGTCTTTCACAAAAAGCTGTTTTTATTTCTGTGGATGCCTTAGTACGTGCGGTATGAATATAAGAGTCACATAGAAAAATAGAAGGAAAAGAGTGATTTTTAAATACCGGTGTGCGGCCTGTATAAGAAGAAGGAGGGTGTGGAGCAGATAGCAAAAGTGCAGGTCCCTGGCAGTGCAACCTTGCACAGTTGCTGTCTTTCCATTCACAGCTTTTCATTTTTTCCCTGAAGCTTCTCCTGATCTCGCATTTCTCCTTTCTCTTAGCAGAAACAGTCTGACCCTAGCAGAGAATCAGTTTTCCCAATCAAAACGATTGCTTCTCCGTTTGCTCAGGTTCAGTTCGATTCGATTCAAACACTTTCTTATCTCAGAGACAGAGAAAGGTGTTCACTTTTCCTGCAGAATAACGAACATTGGCTATTCTGAGTGGCTTGATGGTAACTGGACGTCTTTATTCTGGAAGATATTGTGAGTTCCAATGTGTCTGTTTTCGACCTTACTTGGTTGTTCACCCACTTATTTGACCACCCTCGTGGGTCCCTAGATGAATGCAGACCCATGGTTTAGACTTGGACACGCACGCACGCACAAACACACACACACACACACACACACACACACACACACAAACACACACACACACGTGCGCGCGCACAGAGAGAGAGGGTGCCTGTGTTTTTATTTTATTTTATTCTTTTATATCCAGGATAATGGAATAAGCACTTGTGTGCTTTTTTACACCCAGTCCCTGTGTGTATGCGGTTTTGACCATATTTTTGTCATCTGTTCCCACTGGCACACAATGGCCTACTCTTACGAAGAATGGAACAGGATTTTAACATGTGTGCAAGATATTCTGCGTGCGTTCGCTCACGGGGCCTCGGTTTATGGTCTCATCCGAAGGACTTTTGCGGAGAGTGGAGTCGGCACTGATGCTAACTCCATGGGAAAATATCCCCTTGAACGGGAATCGAACCCGGATCGTCAGATTGCGAGCGCAATGTTCTAACCACTAGGCTATCCCGTCCCGTTTATGTGTGTGCGTGCGCGCACACGCACAAAAACGCGCGCGCGCGCGCGTACGTAAAAATCACACAAGAAGAAACACACTCATTGACAATCACAATGGGCCACACACACACGATCTTTATAGCTAATTTGGTAGATTAAAAAGCAAGCCACTGGGAGTACCCAGCTGCCCATAACTACACTCAGCTAGCACAAAGAACATAATGCCAGCTAGCTAATAGGGCTGATAACAACAGATCATGTTTGCCCTGATAATATAACGTGGAAGTGTGTTCTTTTGATGTTGCCTGTACATTTAGGAAGACAGATAAGATAGAGGGGGGGTGGGGGGGGGGGGGGGTCTGAAGGGCGGATCATGCTTTATGTGATGAAGAGTAAAAACAAGAGGCTAATTTATCCCTGACTTCAGTATAGCAGACAATGATATAAGGGGAGGAGGAAGAGGAGGAGGAGAAAGAGGAGGAAGAATGATGATAACACATATGCGAGTAGAGCTTTTTCATCAACGTCTTCTTCTTCATCTTCATCATCATCATTGTCGTCGTCGTCGTCATCGTCGTCGTCGTCGTCATCATCATCATCATCATCATCATCATCATCATCATCATCATCATCCCGTAATTATTATTATCATCTTTATTGTGATTGATTTCGTTGTTACTGTCATTATTGTATATGACTGATATCACCATTATCACGATCATCATCATCATCATCATCATCATCATCATCATCGTCGTCGTCGTCGTCGTCGTCGTCGTCGTCGTCGTCGAGGAGGAGTAGTAGTAGTAGTAGTAGTAGTAGTAGTAGTAGTAGTAGTAGTAGTAGTAGTAGTAGTATCATTATTATCATTATTATTATTATCATCACCATCATCACCGTCATCATCATCACCACCATCATCGTCACCATCTCCACCATCATCACCATCGTCACCGCCACCATCTCCACCACCACCACTACCACCACCACCACCACCATCATCATCATCATCCTCATCAGCAGCAGCAACAGCAGCAGAAGCAGCAGCAGCAGCAGCAGCAGCAGCAGCAGCAGCATTATCAACGGTGGCATACTCCAAACTTCACACCTGGTGAACCTTGGAGCTGTAGCTGAGAAACAAAGACAATCTCTGGCAGTGGACGTTTGATAGTAGCGCCCTTAATGACCTCGTGGAGACTTAATAATAAATAATAATGTATGGAATATATATAGCGCTGAATCTTGTAAAGCATCAAATCAAAGCGCTCAGATAACTGTTTTCTTTTTTTTATATCGAGGATAATGGAATAAGCACTCATGTGCTTTATTTTTTACATCTAGTCCCCGTGTGTATGCGGTTTTGTAAATGTTGTCATCTGTTCCCACCGGCACACAATGGCCTACTCTTTCGAAAAACAGAACAGGATTTAACGTGTGCGCAAGATGTTCTGCATGCGTTCGCACACGGGGCCTCGGTTTATAGTCTCATCCGGAGGACTTGGGGATAAACTCCATCCAAAACAAACTGAAATCACTGTACCTAAATATAAAAGCACTACATAACTTTATCTACTTTCTCCTTTATCTCTCGAAAATTGCAAAGTTATCAACGCGATCAAACAGCTGTCTTTACAGAGGTGTCTAATCCCTTTTCAAACATTCTTCACAGTTTTGTTTTCGCTTTGGCAGTAATTGCGCATGTCCAAACGTCTTTCACGTTTCCGGTTTCAGACATAACAACTTTGAACAGCAACTAACAAGTATCTAATTCCAAACCTCAATATAACGGAACAAAAAAAAATAATGTGGTGATTGCTCTGCACGTTAAGGATCTATAGTGGCACAGCTCACTCCTAAACTCCTCACTCCATCAGACTAGGTGTTCCAAGCTTAACGCTGCCAAGTCTAACAAAGAAACTGGAGGAAAACTCTTAAGTTCAAGCTGATTGTGGGGTCCACTGCACACCGAATCTTGCTTTATCGGAGTCTTGCTTCGTGCTTATTCCGCGTTTATCTACACCAGGAGACGACAAGCAACTGCCTTGTTTGTCATTGTTACGGGCGTCAAGCGCCCCTCAATGCCAAGACATTAGAAAGGAAGCTATCAGAGGTAGACATCTTCCCTAAACTCTATCCTTTCCTGGATCAAACTGTACCTCCCCCTCCCCTACCCCTCCCCTAACGCATAACTTCCATTATTAGCCAGTGCACGTGCTGGCACGCGTTTGGTATTTCCGTTGGTGTGTCCCCGATAGAATCAGGAGGTGGGGAAGAGGAGACACCTGGTTTGTGTGGCACACAGATCGCTTTACTTGCAGACTTGACAGTTCCACAAGATGGAAAGAACTGTATGTATAAAATATATAATTTTTCTACGGTACTGTAGCATGTGGGATGTGCTACGTCGTCTGATTATAGCAGCTTTACAGAAACGTGCCAAGAAGTGGCCCTTCTGCTACCTTATCTTCTGTGAAGTTTTGTTGTGTCATAAAATGGTTATTGCAGTGATGTAGACAGGCTCAGCGGAGATAAGAACTTTTTCTCTCTGAGTCTGGAAACTTTCTGTGGAATAATAAAACGCGTCTCCTTTCCCTCACCAATGCACAGACTGCAAATTGCAAGACAAACGATTCCAAATCTGACAATTCTTATTATCCTTGTGAAGGAGAGAATTTGTTAACACTTGTCCCCAGAACGTTAAGGAAAACTCGTTTCCTGTTTGCAGTCTTGACTGAGTATTTTTTATTGATGTGATATTTTTTTTATTGCTATTACTTTGAGTCGGGTCTTTTCTTGTGTGTTGATAGAAGATGATGTGTTTAGTAGTTTGAGAATAATTTCAAGTTATATTTTGACCGGTCTGGCACAGTTCCAGTTGAAAAGGTAACGGTAAAGGTGTCCCATAACCTATGTGGTCGTAGGGGAGTGAGGCATCAGAGACCTCAGTTTCTCCAGGGGCCAGCATATTGAGGACAGCGCCCATCTCCTCTCCCTCGCTGCTTTACTTTCCCTGACCCTAAAGAGGTAGGTACCCATTTACAGCTGGGTGAACTGGGGAACTGTACTGAAACCAAGGCACGCACGCGGTCACCCATCCAAGTGATAACCACGCTCGACGCTCCTTAACCTTGGCTGGGGGAAAGCGAGTGCTCCGACCACTGAGCTATCCCGTCCCCGTTTCGTCCTAGTTCCAGTTCCCAGTGGTGAATCCATGTCATGACACCACCTACATTCCTGGCTTGCTGTTTTCACACCACTCTTTCTGATCTCTCTTCCTGCCAGGCCCGTCACGTCGTTCACTTAGAGCCAGACTTCCAGAGAGAACTCACGAATGTTAGGCAATCTTAAGACCACCAACTAAATAGGCCCTGCACTGCCGCTGTTTTTGTCAGTTCAGTCATGTTTGGTGGCCCCTGTTCTTCGCCAATTCTCTCACCAATGGTGAATTTT
>CM054156.1:52515493-52542993 GCA_028751875.1 Rapana venosa
CTTGAGAGAATGTTCAGCTTACTCATAACGATTTCATGCTGGAGTTCAGTTTGTGTTGCATTGTGTCAATTGTTTTTGAAGGAGACATGCTCTCTGTCTGTCTGTCTCTCTCTATCTAGCTCTCTCTCTCTCTCTCTCTCTCTCTCTCTCTCTCTCTCTCTCTCTCTCTCTCTCTCTCTCTCTCTCTCTCTCTATCTATTTATCTATCTATCTCGCTCTCTCTTTCTCACGCACATGAGTTCATTTTCCATTATCCTCAAAACAAAAGAATAAAAACAAATAATATCAAGACAACTAACACACTCACACACGCAGATATACACCCAAAGGTGACAATAATCGACAAAAAAATGGATGAAATCCAGAAAATAAACACATAAATAAAACAAATGAACAAAAAGAAACAAAACAAAGCAAAACAGCAACAAAAAAATCTAAGCACCAACCCACCAAACCTTTAAAAAAAAGCCACAAAGCCTACAAATCACCATTATTGATATTCAGTAGTACATCAATTATCACAGTAGATGGACACTGTCCAGCCTGCCCGAAACAGACCAGACAGGGGCAGACAGGACACTAGCGAACAGGCAACAACAGGAAGAACGCAAGCACTCTTTCTTTATCTCTCTGCTCCGGAGCCATCTGTTTCTGGCACCACGGAATTCTAGTTCTGGAAAGTCTCACCTAAGTGGATGGTAGGGTAGGTAGGTAGGAAGAGGACTTGGTCGAGAAATGAAAAAAACACCTTGAATGTGTGGAGAGTTTGTCAGGGCCGCATCTAAATGCCAAGACATGAAACAAGCTTGGAAGAAAGAGATGCTACAGGTAAGAACAAAAGAAGAATACCCAATAGGGATGGGGGCAGAATGAGTGAGAATGGGTGAGGGGAGACGGATAAGAGGTAAGGAGAGAGAAAGAGAGAGAGGGGAAGGGATGGAGGGAGACAGACACAAAATAGACAGGAAAACAGGGATACAGAGAGAGATAGAGACACAGAGAGAGAGAGAGTAAGTGAGAGAGAGGTGGATGGGGACGGAGAGACATACAAAAAGAGAGAGGTGCATCATAAAAGAAAGGCTAGACAAACCTATGGTATTGGTGGCAGTTTAAGTGAAAGATGATGATGATGATGATGATGATGATGATGATGATGATGATGATGATAAAGACGATGACGACGATGATTGTGATGATGACGATGGTGATGACGGTGATGACGGTGACAACGATTATGATGGTGATGATGGTGGTGGTGGTGGTGATGGTGGTCATGATAGTGATGCTGCTGCTGCTGCTGCTGCTGCTGCTGCTGCTGCTGCTGCTGCTGCTGCTGCTGCTGCTGGCTGATGATGATGATGATGATGGTGCTGGTGGCTAGTTCGACAATGTTAATCTGGTTATTGAAATTTTAATTTATAAAACTTTTTCGACCTAAAAAGGTAATACAAAAATCAATGGAAATAAAATAGATCAGAAGTGTCAAGAACTGTATGGTAAGGGAACAGCCACTATAAAATAGAAAAAAAGATTACCATTGACGGTATGCCTGAACCACTCAAATCATACAAGGACAGGCCAAAGTAGACAAGAATTAGTCACGATGGTCACTAACCATGTGGAGGGGATTCAGCCTTTTCCTTTTTTATCTACAGGGACACTGAGTACAACAACAGACACATACAAAGATGAGAAGTAGCTGAAGGATGAGACAGAAAGAGAAATAGAGCTTATTTGGATTGGTAGCTCTTTTATCAGACACAAATATACAAGTCTGGAGACCTTTGAAGTTTAGAACAAAATCTGTAGCGATTCTTTGGAAAGCACAGCTTACAATTTAGCCTGACTGAGAAATACTATAATAACCAGTCGCCATGGTGCAGTGGCTAGTGCCTTGGATTTCGGACTGGAAGGTTGCGGGTTCGAATTCCATAAGATTCATAGGGAATTTTTTCGGACTCCGGCCGGTTCCTACCCAGAGTGAGTATGCTGTGGGCTCAGTGGGAAGACTGGGACCACACAGTCGAGCTTCATCCACTTAATGGATGCGAGTTTGACAGTGTTGCTCAAATTACCTGACCAACACTGCAGGTGTCTGTTTCTCTCGGGCCCGGTTGACTCCGGGATATATATGATAGTAAGCGTGAAGTACAACCCTGTCTAGTAGTCTCAAAGCATATGCACTTCCACAGCACCATTATTATGTCATCCTCTCTGTCACTGATCATCATGCAATTTAAAAAAATGCTTCTGATTCGGTGGTCCCGGTTGCTCTGGTCTCATGGTGGCCTGCGATTCGGTTTCCCATACACTTCTGTGCCTGTGGTGAGTTTGTGTCAAAGCCCTTGGGGTTGGAGGTTCGTGGGGGACGGACGTTGAAGGGACGCTGTGGTGGTTGCCACCTCGGGTGGGCAACTCACTCAGTCTGGCTCTGCGACTGAACCAATGCTGTCGTTAGTAGGGGGTTTAGTAGGTGGTGTCCTGTGTATGTTAGCTCAGAACAGGCACCACTGAACACCACCAAAGTGACCCAGCAGCAGTGCAGGGCCCCTCAGGCTGGTGGCCCCACAGCGGCCTGATAGTGATGGGCTCCCTGTGGACCTCCGACTCTGGAGATGAGACATAACAAATCTGGGTATGGCTGTGGCGGGGAGATTGGGATGAGCGGCGTTGGAACATAAGGACCGGGACATCACAGAAGATGAGGCAGCAAAAAGAAAAAGATATACAATAATAGACAAAAGCAAGATACAATATTTAAAAATGAAACAG
Organism: Rapana venosa; assembly: GCA_028751875.1. NCBI lineage: Eukaryota > Metazoa > Mollusca > Gastropoda > Neogastropoda > Muricidae > Rapana > Rapana venosa. The sequence goes on from CM054156.1 coordinate 52,518,266, forward strand.
ACAACTAGGCAGTTTAACTTCCACTACACTTTATATTTCCCTCGTCTAATATCACTTAGAGTGAACAGACGTTAAATTGAAGACAACAACAACAACAACAACAACAACAACACACGCACGCACGCACGCACCCACACATGGGAACGGGATAGCCTAGTGGTTAGAGTGATGCATTCGTGATCTGCTGACTTGGGTTTTAATCTCGTTCAAGAGGATTTTTCCTCTGAAGTTAACATCAGTGCCGACTCCACTCTCCCCAAAAGTCCTTCGGATGAGACTATAAACCGAGGCCCCGTGCGCGAACGCACGTAGAACATACTGCGCACACAGGTTAAAACCCGTTTCGATTTTCGGATGAGTTGTGTGCCGGTGGGAACGGATAACAAAATGTACATAACTGCATACACAAGGGGATTGGACGTAAAAAAGCACACAAGTGTTTATTCCATTATCCTCGAAGTAAATGAATAAATAAATAAATAAATAAACAACAACGAGCCATAATTATAGCCAAGCGACGTGTTGCCACGAGGGGCAGGGGTGCACCATACATACTTGTGGCCTCTTAAGCAGACAGGGAGCTAAAAAGAAAAATCCTGTTCGTCTCCCAACGCTCAGACAGCAACTCCTGAGGCCCTGGCAAATGCTGCCGTGTGCTGAAGGCCCTCCAGGGGTCCAAAGAGTGTGTCCCTCATCGGCAGGTCAGTAGGCCAGACATTGGCCCTCAGGTAAAAAGGAAATGATATGCGTGGTCAACATCCTTACATAAATCTCTCTAAAGCTTTTGAAACTACAATGGTATAAAGAGAGACACAAGGATATCAAATGAGAGAAAGAAAGGGAGGGGGGAGGGAGCAGAAAAATCACAGCAGTGCTTTTCGGAAGAGACATTGGAGAAAAACGTGGTGGTTAGAGATGACTGGGTGAGTTCAAAGACTTTAATTAACTTATTGTTCCTTTTTACTTTGCTAATCTCAGATAAAAATTGGAAATAGCATTACATACGGTACAATAAAAGTAAACCAGTGAGATAGAAGCAGACTCAAAAAGGCAATGACGTACAGACAGGATACAAAATAAACCAGGTAAGGCGACCAAAACGACGCAAACAGAAAATAAAAACTTGAAATGTCTGGGCGCGTTGACATGACAAAACAGCTAGCTCCTTAAAACATGGACGAATGTCAGGGGCTGCTCTAATTCAAAACCTATTTGAGGTCAAGAGTGTTTCTTATGTAAGGAACAAAAGTGCAAATTATAAAGCTTTCCATTGAAAACAGCCACAGTAGAAAAAAATAATAAGGATATAGACACAATGAAACATCAAATTGATGACGAAGACTCCTCCTCCTCCTCCTCCTCCTCCTCCTCCTCCTTCTTCTTCTTCTTCTTCTTCTTCTTCTTCTTCTTCTTCTTCTTCTTCTTCTTCTTCTTCTTCTTCTTCTTCTTCTTCTTCTTCTTCTTCTTCTTCTTCGTCGTCGTCGTCGTCGTCGTCATCGTCATCGTAAGTTAAGACAGTAACTACTGCTGTCAATTATATGAGGGAAAATGCGTTGCGCCGCGGTTAAGCGCCTGACAAATCAGGCCCAGCGCATCCGACTTCGGGATGGGAGAGAATGGTTATCTTGTAAGTCTTTCTGGGGAAAAAAGGCAGGAGAATGGACCAAGAAGGCAGAAACTAGACACTAGGAGGTATAGTAAGAAAAGGAACAAGGCAGAAACAAAGAGAGGGATAGAAAAAAGGGAATTCCTAGCACAGAATTTCCAGAAGATGGGGATGCTATTATACTAACAGGCCCCCTGGATTCTCAAGGGGGAACGACGAAGACGCAAACAATGAATTAAAAAAGCTCCTCATGGTAGAGCATACAGACAGTGAAACGGGGGACGGGATAGCCAAGTGGTTAGAACATTGTGCTCGCAATCTGACGATCCGGGTTCGATTCCTGTTCAAGGGAATATTTCACCTGGAGCTAACTTCAAGTTAAGGTGGCAGAAAGAGGGGAAGACAGAACAAGTCATGGATGGACAACATCAGAGAATGGACCAGGATGAATGACTCGGCACTACTGCGCAGAGCCGAGGACCGAGATGGATGGAGGAGGCTTACCACGGCATCGTCTTTCGTGTCTCCTCCACGACCGCCAAGGTCACGGGACTGATGATGATGATGATAACTTCAGTACATACACCATTCTCCCCAAAAGTCCTTCGGATGAGACTATAAGCCGAGGCCCCATGTGCGAACGCACGCATAACATCTTGCGCTCACGTTAAACCCTGTTCCGCTTTTCGTAAGAGTAGGCCATTGTCTGCCGGTGGGAACAGATGACAAAATATACAAAACCGCATACACATGGGGACTGGATATGAAAAAGCACATACGTGCTTATTCCATTATCCTCGGTATAAAAGAATAAAATAAAATAAAATAAATAAAACATGCAACTGCTTGAGTTCAGGACAAAGACACAATGAAAACCACCACTCCCTCTAGTCAGGAACAGAATACTCTGAAACAAAGAGTTCCTCGTGGTATACCATAAACATACAAGTCCATGTAATACGGAATAGATACAGGGAAATAAAGACGAATGGAGCAACTGAAATAATTTATTTATTTATATTTTTATTTTATGTCCACATATAGTCACGGCAGATTTCTCTGTGTGAAATTTCGACTGCTCTCCCAGGGGAGAGCGCGTCGCCACAAGAGCAGCGCCACCCATTATTTTATTTCTTTCCTGTCTACAACTGTAGTTGTTTCCCCATCAGAGTGGCTTTTCTCTACATAATTTTGCCAGGATCAACTCTCTTGTTGCCGTGTGTTCTTTATCGAGTGCTAAACAATTATGTGTTGCACACGGGACGTCGATTTATTGTCTCATCCGAAAGACTAACACCCAGACCACCACTCATGGGGGAAAGTTTCGAGCCCAAACGGGGATCAAACTACCGCACACTTTCGACATGGTCTTTTCGTTTTCTAGGCAGGTGCGTTACCTCTAGACCACCGATCCACCGAAGACGAATAGATACATTGAAATACGAATAGAGACACTGGAATAAAAACGAATAGAGACAGGGAAATAAATACGAATAGACACAGGGAAATAAATACGAATAGACACAGGGAAATACAGATGAATAGATATTCTAAAATAAAAACTATTAGATGCACTGAAATAAAGACGAATAGATATTCTGAAATAAAGACCAATAGATGCACTGAAATAAAGATGAATAGATATTCTGAAATAAAGACGAATAGATGCACTGAAATAAAGACGAATAGATGCATTGAAATAAAGACGAATAGATACACTGAAATAAGCAGAATAGAGACAGGGAAATAAAGGTGAAACAGAGACACTGAAATAAAGACGTATTCATACACATATACTAATGTAAGGACGAATAAATACACATACACTAATATAAAGACGAATACATGCACATACACTAATATCATCATCATCATCATCATCATCATCATCAGACCCGTGACCTTGGCGGTCGTGGGGGAGACATGAAAGACGATGCCGTGGTAAGCCTCCTCCATCCATCTCGGTCCTCGGCTCTGCGCAGTAGTGCCGAGTCATTCATCCTGGTCCATTCTCTGATGTTGTCCATCCATGACTTGTTCTGTCTTCCCCTCCTTCTGCCACCTTCGAGTGTTCCCTGCAGTACTGTTTTGGGCAGAGTGTTGTGGCGGGTGACGTGGCCGAACCATGTCAGCTTTTTCTTCTTGACGATGGTGAGAAGGGGTTCCTGTGGACCTGTCAGCCGTGTTATTTGACTCTTGACAAATTCATTGGTCTTTCGTTCTCTCCAGGATATGCCCAGTAGTTTTCTATGACATTTTGTTTCGAATGACTGGATTCGCTTTGCTGTTTCAGCAGTCAATGTCCAGGTTTCACTTCCGTACAGCAGGATCGACTGAATTAGGGCTTTGTAGAGCTTTAGTTTGATTGGGAAACTGATCTCTTTACTTTTCCATATGGTGGTGAGTTTTGTCATGGAAGATGTTGCCATGGCTATTCTGACTTTGATTTCTGTCGTCGATCGCCCGTCCGTTGTGAGTGTAGCGCCGAGGTATTTAAAAGCGTCTACCTCCTCCAGTTGTTGGCCGGTCATGTAAATTTTAGCGGTGGCATTGCTCGTGCTGTTCACAAGTACTTTACTTTTCTCCGAGCTCACCTCCATCCCATATGCTCCAGCTCTGTTCTCAAGTCTGGTCGTAAGATCTTGCAGCTCTGTGTTACTTCCGCCCATGAGGTCAATGTCATCGGCAAACCGTAAGTTGTTGAGGGGTCTGCCGCCAATGGAGATGGTAGAGTGGAAGTCATGGAGGGTCTCTCTCATGATGTTTTCCAAGAACAGATTGAACAGGACTGGAGATAACAGGCATCCTTGTCGGACCCCAACTGTGGGTTTGAAGTAGTCTCCGACCTGATTGTTCAGAAGGACTGCACTGCTTGCAGTGTTGTATAGTGCTTGAATGGTTTGCACTAGTCCTTCTTCAATGCCAAACATTCTGAGGACCTGCCACAGGCCTTCGTGCCATACTCTGTCAAAAGCCTTCTTGAAGTCGATGAAGTTGTGGAACAGGTCTCTCTGATGTTGAAGATGTTTTTCCATCATGATGTGGCAGTTAAAAATCTGTTCGATTGTGCTCCTGCCTGCCCTGAACCCAGCTTGTTCCTCTGCAAGGTGTTCTTCTGCCTTCTTCTTGAGTCGATTCAAAATAACTTTGAGCATGATCTTGCTGGCGTGGCTGATGAGGCTGATTGTTCTATAGTTTTGGCATTGGCGTAAATTCCCCCTTCTTGGGCAGGGGTATTATGAGTGATTGTGTCCATTCTGTTGGCCACTGTTTTGTCTCCCAAATCTTCTGACAGATAGCTGTAACATATGTGATGACTGTTTCGCCACCATGCTTGAGCAGCTCTGCTGGTATATTGTCTGCTCCTGGGGACTTTCCTACTGGTAAGCTGCGGATGGCTTCTTCCACTTCTTCCCTCAGTATAGGTAATGGCGAGGGTGCTCTTGATGTTGCTGCTTTCTCTTCTATTATGCTCTTGTCAGGTTGTATTGGGTAGTTGTACAGTTCTTGACAATATTCAGACCACCTGTTCAATGCAGCTGAGCTTTCTGTGAGGAGGTTTCCGGAGCTGTCTTCAATGACTGATGATTTGGTTTGAAGTGGTTTTGTGAGTTTCTTCAGGGTGTCGTATGCCTTTTTACTGTTGCCCACTTTCATGTTTTTTTCGATCTCATCACATTGATCACTGATCCACTGATCCACTGATCCACATATCCACACTAATATAAAGACGAATAAATACACATACACTAATATAAAGACGAATAAATACACATACACTAATATAAAGACGAATAAATACACATACACTGATATAAAGACGAATAAATACACATACACTGATATAAAGACGATTAAATACACATACACTAAAATAACGATGAATAAATACCCTGAAGCAACAATTTCCTAATGGTAGACCATAAACAAGCAATTTCATGTAGTAAGAAATAGAAACACTCCATGCGTGTGTGTGTGTGTGTGTGTGTGTGTGTGTGTGTGTGTGTGTGTGTGTTTGTGTGTGTGTGTGTTTGTGTGTGTGAGAGAGAGAGAGAGAGAGAGAGTTCGTGCTAGCGTGCGTGCGTGCATGTGTACGCGTGTGTGTGTATGTGTGTGTGTGTGTGTGTGTGTGTGTGTGTGTGTGTTGTGTGTGTGGTGTGTGTGTGTGTACGTGTGTGTGTCTGTCCCGCGTGAACATGTGTCTGTGTCTGTCTGTCTGACTGCTTGAGTGTCTGCTTGTCTTTCTGTTTGTGCATGCAGAAATACCGATGCTGTGTACGCGTACGTGTGCTAGTTTTAGGCAGGGAAAAAAAATTGCAAGTTCCTTCAATTGGCGTCTGTTACCTAGAGGCAGGAGCGGGGAATAAGTTTGTAAACTTCTGCAATGCCTTGCCAGCTGTGGCCCAGTCCCGGCACAAGCAAAGGCCAATTACAGCCACAGCTGTCTTCACAGATGGCTATCGTGCCACTAGACATTCCCTCGGGGTCCTCACTTTGGCAGCAGCTGCGCATGCCCACACGTGTTTGCTGTTTCCGGTTTCCATTCTTGCAGCACACACATACAAAAGAAAGATTGGATACCTCGCCTTTGAGCTGACTGTGATTGTAGCAAAATATGGATGATTGTTGTGGCTGGTTTTATGTATAATTGAGGCATTATTGAGACACCCACAGTCACATACAGAAGGCACTCACATCGAAAAAATAAAGTGGTTATGGCTTATCTTTGGCAGTAATTTTTATTGTCTAGAATGATACGTTTTTCATCATATGTACACATTATGTACCTTTACATACTTATGCGGGTATATACATAAGTATACACACATATACGCTCTTGTTAGTCATTCTTATTGGTTAGCATACAGGATTGCTTAAGAGTTTAAAACCACAACAGTGACGTATACAACATGATACAGCGATGGGCCAGTTGGAATTCAAAGGTGTAGACAACAAAATGCAATCACAATTCAAAACTTTAAAAAAAGTGCAATTACAATTCAAAACTGCACACTAGTAATCTGCAGTCGCCATTAAACTGCAGTTGCAATTCAAAACTGTTGACAAACAAACTGAAGTTGCAATTCAAAACTGCAGATAACAAACTGCAATTGCAATTCAAAACTGTTGACAAACAAACTGAAGTTGCAATTCAAACCTATAGACAACAAACTACAGCTGGAATTGATTTCAAAAGTGTAAACAACACACTGCACTTGACATACAAAACTGAGAACAACAAACTGCATGTGTAGCTCAAAACTGTAGACATCAAACTGCAGTTGTAATTCAAAACTGTAGATAAACTGCGTTTGTAACTCAAAGCTGTAGACAACAACGTGTAGATGCAATCTAAAGTGCAAACAAACAATAAATTACAGCTGGATCTCAAAACTGTAAACAACAAACTGGTCGTCAAGCTGTTCTGGGTTTTTCTTTCCTGAGAACATTTCCATTGATGTTGACTCCTTCTTAGGCTGATACGAATGACACACTTAGATTCCATGATCAACTGAATGTACACCCTGTATTTAAATGGTCCCTGATCTTCTGAACACCATTCTGACAGTGTCTTTAAGTACTCAATGTAGCACTGCCAACTCACAGACTAATGGGGAGAATAAGACAAGCATCTTCAAAGTGATCAGAACTACAGGATCATCATATCAGAGGACCCATGATCCTCACATCAATAAATCAGTATTAGCCACACCTCTTAATACAGTGTATTGAAAATTCATTTCATTTTCGCAATAGCGTTGTGATGATCACTTTCATTGCTTTTCCTCTAATGCTGTTCACTTTTCCTCTGAATAAAAGTGAGCAAGGGAAATGCATAACGAATGGCATATTATAGGTGATGCAGGATCTTTGGCACTGGAACTTGTCTTCCAAATGTGCAGTATCTTTAGTGAGACAAGAAAAAAAGAGAGACCTCAACTTTACCTGAACAGCCTGCTGGGAATATCCCATGTCTTTCACTTCTGGAAGTATCTTCCATTCTCATGAGCTCAAAGACATGCATGCATGCCTGTCTGCTTTTCTGAATGTTCTTGTTGCTACAATTGTTTCGTGTTGATGTTGATGCTGAGTATTCTTCAACACAACACTGCGGGAGTCACCACAAGATGCTGTCTTATCCACCATGAGGAGTGAATGTCAGAGGTAGAAACACACAGTGTAGACAACCTGGCACCTATGGCAGTTTCCAGTGCCTTGCCGCATAATTAACTACACCCTGATGGTGGATATTTTTTTACAGTGAAGGATAAGTAATGTTGTGCTAAAATTTTGGTTTAAACAAATTTTTATTCATTTAGTTACACTAAAGTTTTGCTAAGGATAAAGGCATCACCACGTGACAATGTAAAGCATAGCAACATTTCAATATAAATTCGCATTTCACTCACGTGATCCACCAACAAACCTCTGTCTCACGCAAGGTCATGACATGGTGAAGGAGCTATGCAGTCTAGTCCAGCTCTGATTTTCCAAGATGTCCATTTCTTCCACGGAAGAACAGCCCCTGGGGTGTGCAGTGGTTCGGATAAGAAGCCCTACAAAGAAACAGCACACCCTCAAACAAGTGTGAGCCATCAATTCTGCAGTCTAATGTGACCTTACAAAGTTTACAAAGAAAACCAGAAAAACCCGACAAGAGAGAGGAAGAGAGAGAGAGAGAGAGAGAGAGAGAGAGAGAGAGAGAGAGAGAGAGAGAGAGAGAGAGAGAGAGAGAGGGAGGTAGAGAAGAAGAAAGAAATAGACCTAAACTTTGCATGAACAGCCTGCTGGGAATATCCCATTTCTTTCTGTTCTGGATGTAACTTTCATTCCCATGAGCTCAAAGACATGCACGTACTATGCTCGTCTGTCTCTCTGAATTCTCCAGCAGTGGAATCTCTGTTTCAACTTCTTTATCTGTCTGTTTCTCTGCCTCTGTCCGTCTGTCTATCTGTCTGTCTGTCTTTGTCACTGTCTGACTGTCTGTTTAATCTGACTGTTCATCTCTCTCTCGCGCGCTCTCTCTCTCTCTCTCTCTCTCTCTCTCTCTCTCTCTCTCTCTCTCTCTCTCTCTCTCTCTCTCTCTCTCTCTCTCTCTCTCTCTCTCTCTCTCTCTCTCTCTCTATCTATCTATCTATCGATCTATCTATTTATCTATGTATCTATCTATCTGTCTGTCTATCTATATATCTATCTACTATCTATCTGTCTCTCTATCTATCTATCTATCTATCTATCTATCTATCAATCTATCTATCTGTGCTTGTGCCTGTGCCTGCCTGTCTGTCTCTGTCTGTCCTTGTGTCCATCCATCTGTCTGTCTGTCTATCTATCTATCTGTCTATCTATCTATCTATCCATCTATCTATCTACCTATATATCTATCTATCTATCTCTGTCTTTGTCTGTCTGTCTGTCTGTCCATCTGTCCATCCAGCCGTATATGTATCTAACTGTCTATGTATGTATGTATGTATGTATGTATGTATGTATGTATGTATGTATCTATTTATCTGCCTCGCTGTCTGTCTGACGACATATCTGTCTGTCTTTCTTTATGTCTGTCTATCTATCTAACTATCTATCTATCTGTCTATCTATCTATCTAACTATATATCTATCTATCTGTCTGTCTGTCTGTCTGTCTATCTATCTATCTTTCTGTCTGTCTGTCTGTCTGTCTGTCTTTTTGTTTGTCTTCACGTCTAGCAGTTTGTTCTTTCCCTGTCTCTCTCTGTACTTAGATATGTTTGTCTGTATAACTGTTTATATCACACAATCTCTCTGTGAAAACATCGGTCCATTACCTCAGTATTTTGTACAAATAGAAAAACAACCCAACTCAAGTTAGACTACAAACCAAGCACCAAGCATTACCCCTCACATTAATTGCATTCACCCACCTATGGCAGACTGCACACAGCAAACCAGCACAAGAGCAGACAGGACAGGACAGGGCACTGGACTGGCAACACCTTGGCAGCCAATAAGACACAGCCTTTCTTTATGTCTGCTCTGGGGCTATCTGTTTCTGGTGACACTGGCTTTTGTTCTGCATCTTCTCACTTTAGTGGATGGTGGGATCAGGACTTGGGAGACAGAGAGAGAGATGAATGTTTGGTGAGTTCACACAGAGAACGCCTGACTATAGATAAGAGAAAAGGCAATAGTGGTTAGAATCAATAGACAGGATGGAAGAGGCAGGCAGACAGAGACACAAACAGCTGAGCAGACTGACAGAAAGAAGATAAGAGGAGGAGGAGAAAGAACAAACACACATAGAAAGAAAATATACCAGACACATCAAAGACCCTACTGGGCAATAAGAAGAAAGCAGAAGACTATTGGGGCAGACGTGCTTAATTAAATCAAGAAAATAAGTGTTTGTGACCACTGATCTTCAGGGAATGGTTCAGTCAACGTCTTTGTGAGGGATGGTTGACACTGAATGCAGTACTACATACAGAGAAGGAGCAACATTTACAAATATCTTCTTAGCTGATGTAGAATTTGTAATATCGCAATGTTGTAGCTGACTATCAATAATGTTGAAGTAACCAAGAAGGCACTCTGCATTCAATCATCACACATGTCACCAAATAAATATAAACACACACTATATAAGAGGTTGTATGTATGAAAGTTGTCATATCTTGTCAAACAGACAACCATAACACTGATAAAGAACGTTTTTTCTGGGGAAGAGGATAAATATTGTTATGCTAAAAAAAATCCTAGAATAACACTCCCACATGCCAATTCAAAATATAGCATCATTTTAAAATAAGCATTCACATGTCATATACATGATTTACTTGCAAACTTTTCTCCCAAGGCTGTGTAATTGTGAAGGAGTTGTGCACCTTATCTCTGATGCTCAAAGATGACAATTTCTACATAGGGACAATTGCCCACAAGGGTACAGTAGTTCAGATTTAAAAAAGGCCTTACAAACACTCTTCAGCAAGAGCAAGGAATCAAATTTTCAAGTCCAAACTAACAGTACAAAGTTTACAAAGAAAACCGAGAAAAACCACTCTAGAGGGAGAGAGACAAGAAAAAATAGAGAGACCTCAACTTTACCTGAACAGCCTGCTGGGAATATCCCATGTCCTTCAGTTCTGGATGTAACTTCCGTGCCCGTGAGCCCAAAGATGTGCATGTATGCCTGCATGTCTCTCTGAATGCTCTTCACTATCTGTCTATTAAAATCCTTGTTTCTGAAAATCTCTCTCTTAGCTGTTTGTCTGTCTGTGTTTGTGTCTCCATGTCTGTGCTTGTCTCTCTGTTTCTGTCTGTATGTCTGTTTGTCTGTCTGCTTTCAACCTACCCATAATTATGTTTGTTTGATTGGCTATATCTTTATCTCTGTGTGTCTACCTGCCAATCTCTCTGTTTATCTCTACTTTTTAATGTTTATCTACCTGTGTCTACATGTCTGCCCATCTGCCTCTCTGCTTGTCTTTCTGTATGTGTGCCCGCCTGTTTTTTCTGTATGAATGTCTAACTCTCAGTGTATTGTAATGTTTCAATGTATCTCTTGCAACCTCTTTGTTTCTCCATCTGCAAAATTGCCTATGTGTCTGTTTCCTTCTTCATCTATCTATCTATATATCTATCTATCTATCTATCTATCTATCTATCTACCTATCTATCTATTTGTCTGTCTATCTATCTATCTATCTATATCTATCTATCTCTATCTATCTATCTATCAATAGATCTATCTTCTATCTATCCATCTATTTATCTTTCTATTGATATATCTACCTATCTGTCTGTCTGTCTGTGTATCTATTTATTTGTCTGTCCATCTGTCTGACTGTCTGTACATTGTGTCTCTATCATAGACTCAATCTTCCAAGTTTTCATCCATGACTCTGATATGTGCTATGAACTGCACCGCAAAACACACTTTAAGGGGTATATCTCCCATGACTCATTCTATCCCACACACAAACCAGACCACTAACAAGCAAACCAGCACAAGAGCAGACAGGACGGGGCACTGGACTGGCAACACCTTGGCAGGCAATAAGACACAGCCTTTCTTTATGTCTGCTCTGGGGCTATCTGTTGCTGGTGACACTGACTTTGTTCTGGCTGCTCTCCCTTTAGTGGATGGTGGGGGCAGGACTTTGGAGAGCGAGAGATGAATATTTGGTGAGTTCACACAGAGCACGCCTGACTATAGATAAGAGAAAAAGCAATAGTGGTTAGAATCAATAGACAGGATGGAAGAGGCAGGCAGACAGGCACACAAACAGCTGAGCAGACTGACGGAAAGAAAGATAAGAGGAGGAGGAGAAAGAACAAACACAGATAGAAAGAAAATATACCAGACACATCAAAGACCTTGCTGGCCAATGCGAAGAAAACAGAAGACTATCAGGGAAGCAATGCTTAATTAAATCAAGAAAATAAGTGTCTGTGGTCACTAATCTTCAGGGAATGGTACTGTCAATGTCTTTGTGAGGGGTGGGGCATACTGAATGCAGTACTACATACTGAGAAGGAGCAACATTCACACACATCTTCTGGGCTGATATAGAATTTGTAATATCACAATGTTGTAGCTGACTATCAATAATGTTGAAGTAACCAAGAAGGCACTCTGCATTCAATCATCACACATGTCACCAAATAAATATAAACACACACTATATAAGAGGTTGTATGTATGAAAGTTGTCATATCTTGTCAAACAGACAACCACAACACTGATAAAGAACGTTTTTCTGGAGAAGAGAATAAATATTGTTATTCAAAAAAAAATCCTAGAATAACACTCCCACATGCCAATTCAAAATATAGCATCATTTTAAAATAAGCATTCACATGTCATATACATGATTTACTTGCAAACTTTTCTCCCAAGGCTGTGTAGTTGTGAAGGAGTTGTGCACCTTATCTCTGATGCTCAAATATGTCAGTTTCTACATAGGGACAATTGCCCACAAGGGGGCAGTAGTTCAGATAAAAAACAACTTACAAACACTCTTAAGCAAGAGCAAAATATTCAATTTTTCAAGTCCAAACTAGCTGTACAAAGTTTACAAAGAAAACCAGAAAAACCACACTAGAGACAGTAAGACCAGAGAAAATAGAGAGACCTCAACTTTAACTGAACAGCCTGCTGGGAGTATCCCATGTCCTTCAGTTCTGGATGTAACTTCCATTCCGTGAGCTCAAAGATGTGCGTGTATACCTGCCTGTTTGTCTGAATGCTCTTCACTATCTTTTTGTTGCAATACTTGTTTCTTTAAATCTCTCTTAACTGTCTGTGTGTGTGTGTCTATATATGTGTCTGTGTCTCTGTTTCTGCCTGTCTGTCTCTCTTTTAATCTGCCCATAATTATGTTTATCTGATTGGCTATATCTTTATCTGCGTGTGCCTACCTGTCAATCTCTCTGTTTATCAGTACTTTTTGATGTTTTGTCTACCTGTGTCAATATGTCTGGTCATCTGTCTCTCTGTTTGTCTTTCTGTATGCTTGCCCATCTCTGTTTCTCTATGAATGTCTAATTATAAGTGTATTGTAATGTTTCAATGTGTCTCTTGCAACCTCTTTATTTCTTTGTCTGCAAAATTGCCTATGTGTCTGTTTCCTTCTTCATCTATCTATCTATCTATCTATCTATCTATCTATCTATCTATCTATCTATCTATCTATCTATCTATCTATCTATCTATCTATCTATCTATCTATCTATCTATCTATCCCTCTCTTTCTCTATTGATATATCTACCTATCTATTTGTCTGTCTATCTATCTATCTATCTATCTATTTGTCTGTCCATCTGTCTGACTGTCTACATATTTTGTCTCTATCATAGACTCTATCTTCCAATTTTCCATCCATTACTCTGATGTTTGCTATGAACTACATCGCAAAACACTCTTTAAGGGGAATATCTCCCACAAACTGTTCCATCCCACACACAAACCAGACCATTAACAAGCAAACCAGCACAAGAGCAGACAGGACAGGACAGGGCACTGGACAGGCAACACTTTGGCAGCCAATAAGACACAGCCTTTCTTTATGTCTGCTCTGGGGCTATCTGTTGCTGGTGACATTGACTTTGTTCTGGCTGCTCTCACTTTAGTGGATGGTAGGGGCAGGACTTGGGAGACAGAGAGAGAGAGATGAATGTTTGGTGAGTTCACACAGAGCACGCCTGACTATAGATAAGAGAAAAGCTATAGTGGTTAGAATCAATAGACAGGATGGAAGAGGCAGGCAGACAGAGACACAAACAGCTGAGCAGACTGATGGAAAGAAAGATAAGAGGAGGAGGAGAAAGAACAAACACAGATAGAAAGAAAAGATACCAGACACATCAAAGACCTTGCTGGCCAATGCGAAGTAAACAGAAGACTATCAGGGAAGCAATGCTTAATTAAATCAAGAAAATAAGTGTCTGTGGTCACTAATCTTCAGGGAATGGTACTGTCAATGTCTTTGTGAGGGGTGGGGCATACTGAATGCAGTACTACATACTGAGAAGGAGCAACATTCACACACATCTTCTTGGCTGATGTAGAATTTGTAATATCACAATGTTGTAGCTGACTATCAACAATGTTGAAGCAACCAAGAAGGCTTCCACGTTCACTCATCACACATAAGTCTTCAAAGAAATGTAAATACATACTACATTAGAAGTTGTATGTATGAAAGTTGTCACATCTTGTCAAACGTACAACCCTAACTTTGATAAAGAACATTTTTCTGAAAAAAGAGAATAAATGTTGTTTATGAAAAAAACAATCCAAGTATAACACTCCCACATACCAATTCAAAATATAACATCATTTTAAAATAAGCATTCACATTTCATTTACATGATTTACTTGCAAACTGTTCTGCCAAGGCTTTGTAATTGTGAAGGAGTTGTGCACCTTATCTCTGATGCTCAAAGATGTCAATTTATACCACAGGAGAATCACTCCCATGGGTGCTGTAGTTTAGATTAAAAAAACCTAACTTACTAACACTCTAAAGCAAGAGCAAGAAATCAATTTTTCAAGTCCAAACTAATGGTACAAAGTTTACAAAGAAAATCAGAAAAACCACACTAGATGGAAGAGACAAGAAAAAAATAGAGAAACCTAAACTTTTCCTGAACAGCCTGCTGGGAATATCCCATTTCCTTCAGTTCTGGATGTCATTTCCCTTCCTGTGAGCTCAAAGATGTGCATGTATGCCTGCATGTCTCTCTGAATGCTCTTCACTATCTGACTGTTGCAATCTTTGTTTCTGTAAACCTCTCTCTTAGCTGTTTGTCTGTCTGTGTGTGTGTGTCTCCATGTCTGTGCTTGTCTCTCTGTTTCTGTGTGTATGTCTGTTTGTCTGTCTGCTTTTAATCTACTCATAATTCTGGTTCCTTGATTAGCTATATCTTTGTCTGTGTTTGACTACCTGCCAATCTCTCTGTTTATCTGTACTTTTTTATGTTTGTCTACCTGTGTCAATGTGTCTGGCCATCTGTCTCTCTGCTTGCCTTTCTGTATGCGTGCCCACCTTGGTTTCTATATGAATGTCTAAATATAAATGTATTGTAATATTTCAATGTGTCTCTTGCAACCTCTTTCTTTCTTCGTCTGCAAAATTTGTCTTTGTGTCTGTTTCCTTCTTCATCTATATATCTATCGATCTATTTATCTATCTATCTATCTATTTATCTAACTTTCTATCCATGTCTATCTATCTATCCATCTATTTATCTATCTATTGATATATCTACCTATCTGTCTGTCTGTCTATCTATTTGTCTGTCCATCTGTCTGACTGTCTGTACATTGTGTCTCTATCATAGATTCTATTTTCCAAGTTTTTATCCATGACTCTGATGTGTGCTATAAACTGCACCGCAAAATACACTTTAAGGGGAATATCTCTCCTGAACTGTTCTATCCCCCACACAAACCAGACCATTAACAAGCAAACCAGCACAGGAGCAGACAGGACAGGACAGGGCACTGGACTGGCAACACCTTGGCAGGCAATAAGACACAGCTTTTCTTTATGTCTGCTCTGGGGCTATCTGTTGCTGGTGACAATGACTTTTGTTCTGGCTGCTCTCCCTTTAGTGGATGGTGGGGGCAGGACTTGGGAGACAGAGAGAGATGAATGTTTGGTGAGTTCACACAAAGCACGCCTGACTATAGATAAGAGAAAAGCAATAGTGGTTAGAATCAATAGACAGGATGGAAGAGGCAGGCAGACAGAGACACAAACAGCTGAGCAGACTGGTGGAAAGAAAGACAAGAAGAGGAGGAAGAAGAAACCAGATAGAAAGAAAATATACCAGACACATCAAAGACTTTGCTGGCCAATGCGAAGAAAACAGAAGACTATCAGGGAAGCAATGCTTAATTAAATCAAGAAAATAAGTGTCTGTGGTCACTAATCTTCAGGGAATGGTACTGTCAATGTCTTTGTGAGGGGTGGGGCATACTGAATGCAGTACTACATACTGAGAAGGAGCAACATTCACACACATCTTCTTGGCTGATATAGAATTTGTAATATCACAATGTTGTAGCTGACTATCAACAATGTTGAAGCAACCAAGAAGGCTTCCACGTTCACTCATCACACATAAGTCATCAAAGAAATGTAAATACATACTACATTAGAAGTTGTATGTATGAAAGTTGTCACATCTTGTCAAACGTACAACCCTAACTTTGATAAAGAACATTTTTCTGGAAAAAGAGAATAAATGTTGTTTATGAAAAAAACAATCCAAGTATAACACTCCCACATACCAATTCAAAATATAACATCATTTTAAAATAACCATTCACATTTCATTTACATAATTTACTTGCAAACTTTTCTGCCAAGGCTTTGTAATTGTGAAGGAGTTGTGCACCTTATCTCTGATGCTCAAAGATGTCAATTTATACCACAGGAGAATCACTCCCATGGGTGCTGTAGTTTAGATTAAAAAAACTAACTTACTAACACTCTAAAGCAAGAGCAAGAAATCAATTTTTCAAGTCCAAACTAATGGTACAAAGAAAATCAGAAAAACCACACTAGAGGTAAGAGACAAGAAAAAAATAGAGAAACCTAAACTTTTCCTGAACAGCCTGCTGGGAATATCCCATTCCTTCAGTTCTGGAAGTATCTTCCATTCCCATGAGCCCAAAGATGTGCATGTATGCCTGCATGTCTCTCTGAATGCTCTTCACTATCTGACTGTTGCAATCTTTGATTCTGTAAACCTCTCTCTTAGCTGTTTGTCTGTCTATGTGTGTGTCTCCATGTCTGTGTTTGTCTCTCTGTTTCTGTCTGTATGTCTGTTTGTCTGTCTGCTTTCAATCTACCCATAATTATGTTTGTTTGATTGGCTATATATTTATCTGCGTGTGCCTACCTGTCAATCTCTCTGTTTATCAGTACTTTTTGATGTTTTGTCTACCTGTGTCAATATGTCTGGTCATCTGTCTCTCTGTTTGTCTTTCTGTATGCTTGCCCATCTCTGTTTCTGTATGAATGTCTCATTAGAAGTGTATTGTAATGTTTCAATGTGTCTCTTACAATCTCTTTATTTCTTTGTCTGCAAAATTGCCTATGTGTCTGTTTCCTTCTTCATCTATCTATCTATCTATCTATCTATCTATCTATCTATCTATCTATCTATCTATCTATCTATCTATCTATCTATCTATCTATTTATCTATCTATCTATCTATCTATCTACCTATGTACCTTCTATCTATCCCTCTATTTCTCTATTGATATATCTACTTATCTATTTGTCTGTCTGTCTATCTGTCTATCTATCTTTTTGTCTGTCCATCTGTCTGACTGTCTATATATTGTGTGTCTATCATAGACTCTATCTTCCAATTTTCCAACCATGACTCTGATGTGTGCTATGAACTGCACTGCAAAACACTCTTTAAGGGGTATATCTCCCATGACTTGTTCTATCCCACACACAAACCAGACCACTAACAAGCAAACCAGCACAAGAGCAGACAGGACAGGACAGGGCACTGGACTGGCAACACCTTGGCAGGCAATAAGACACAGCCTTTCTTTATGTCTGCTCTGGGGCTATCTGTTTCTGGTGACACTGGCTTTTGTTCTGCGTCTTCTCACTTTAGTGGATGGTGGGGTCAGGACTTGGGAGACAGAGAGAGAGATGAATGTTTGGTGAGTTCACACAGAGCACGCCTGACTATAGATAAGAGAAAAGCAATAGTGGTTAGGATCAATAGACAGGATGGAAGAGGCAGGCAGACAGACACACAAACAGCTGAGCAGACTGATGGAAAGAAAGAGTAGAGAAGGAGGATGAAGAAACCCAGATAGAAAGAAAATATACCAGACACATCAAAGACCCGGCCTGCTGGCCAATAAGAAGAAAACAGAAGACTATCGGGGCATCCATGCTTAATTAAATCAAGAAACTATGTGTCTGTGGTCACTGATCTTCAGGAAATGGTTCTGTCAACGTCTTTGGGATGGGGGGGACACTGGGTAACAGAGATAGAGAGAAGGACGTGAGCTAGTGTAGACATAGAAGGCTAGAACTTTCTTTTTGATGCCTCATCTGCTGTAAAACACGAAGTCAGAGAAAATGTTATCTTATGACATGATGATCAAATGTTCTATGAAAATGAGGTGATGCATCAATGTTGTTATGGCAATGCAGCTGCTGTGAGGATTGTACTTCATGCTTCCCTTCTTAACATATCCTGGCGACAACTGGGCCATGGAGTACCAGACACCTCCACTGTTGGTTAGA
This sequence comes from Rapana venosa, assembly GCA_028751875.1. Classification (NCBI taxonomy): domain Eukaryota; kingdom Metazoa; phylum Mollusca; class Gastropoda; order Neogastropoda; family Muricidae; genus Rapana; species Rapana venosa. The sequence goes on from CM054156.1 coordinate 52,536,646, forward strand.
TCATTTGAGCAACACTCTCAAAATCACATGCGCAAAATCGATTGAGGTCAACTGTGTGTTGCAAGTCTTCCCAAAAGGCCAGTAGCAAACTCACTCTAGATATGACCATGTCTTAAAAGGAACTGTATGGTGCTTATGAGATTGGAAAACACACACACACACATACACACGCACGCACGCACGCACGTACACAAGTACACACGCGCACGCACGCACGCAGACACACACACACATATATATAGAGAGAGAGATACTGAGAGACAGGCATAGACAAAGAAAGGCAGCATGAATGAGGATGAAAGTCAGAATGCCATCACTACTAGAAGCCTCCCTCCTAACCAGACACCTGAATGGCATCGTCATCGAGGTCAAAGAGGACTGTCTGAGGTCAAGCACCTTACCGAAGTCACCCCCTTCTTCCCCTTGTGCTGACATAAGATGAAAGATAGAAAGAGCACACGGGGCCAATATCACATACATAAATAAACCAGTCAGAGATAATGTGTTTTGTTTTTCGTTTCTCCTCTGGAGCTGTGAGGTTCACTTATGGTGTGAGATTTGTGGGTACGCAACCCGTTATTTCCCACCTTGAAGGATAGCCACCATCTGACTATGAAGTGTAAAGACACCGCCACTGTGCACGTATTCATATATATATAATATATGTATATATATATATATATATATATATATATATATGTATATATATATATATATATATATATATATATATATATATATATATATACAGAGAGAGAGAGATTGTCTTGACAGGGCTGGATTCTTCATTTCATAATATGAAAATGAGCTGGAGATTTACAGACACCTTCAGTGTTTGTGAAGTCTTTTGAGCGTTGCAAAAACAAAAGAAAAGAAAAATCGGATTGATATGAAGCTTCATTGTGTGGTCCCAATATTGCCAAAGAGTGCACAGCAAGTTGGGTTTTTTTTCAGGTTAGAGGCCAGCCAGGGTCAGACTAGAACAATGAATCTTATGGCATTCGAACCTGTAACCTTGCAGTGCGCTATGGCGGCTAGTTTATGAGACTGGATTTACCTAATAACTGTTCTGAAGTAGTTACTTCATTTCACACATGCATTCAACTGTAATTGGAAGTATTAGTGAAGTATAAACTTGAGTTACTGTTTAAAATATTTAGAATCAGTGGTAGAAATATAGAGAACAAAAATTTATGTAGTCAACCTTAGAGAGGCAAAAAAAAAAAATCAGCAACAACAAACTGATCATTATTTGGACAAGCAATTAGACAAACACAATAGAAACACACACACACACACACACACACACCACACACACAACACACACACACACACATGAAATAATAAGAATGTTCTCACTTTCCTTTTCATTGCCGAGAGCAACCTTCAAAAGAAAATCAAAACTATCAGTTTTGAAATCAATCAATCACACCTCCTTTCAAGGTAATCTGAAAAAAGGCCTACATTTGCTAATAAACACAAGTCCAATTTAATTCATTGAAAAAAACTTTTAACATTTATTTTATCGTCACAAATGCATGCATGCATGAAAAACATTATCAATAACAATTAACGTTAATCATAATATTCGCTTGTTCATGGATGCACATTAGCATTGTATTCAAGCTGATACATCAACAAAGGCAAAAAACAAATCGTATTTAGCAGACCCATTATTTGTCTTGTGTGAATATCAACTTTGTCTGTACTGCCTGGAACGTCCATCTTATCTGTACAGTCTTGTGTCATGTGGAGACTGTTTTCAAAGTCAGAATGCAGCTCTCTTAACCACGGGTTTAAAAAAACCCAACAACAGTGGCGTAGGCAAACCTTCACCATTGGTGAACCTTGGAGCTATGACACGGAACAAAAAGAAAAACAGTTTGGAGGCTGGAATACCAAACAGTTCCATTCATTTCCTGTATTTTCTACCATCTGCTGTCAAGTCAGAGACTCTGGCAAAGATGATTTTCAACAAAACAGCCGTTCTTTTGATGTGTGCCATCACTTGAGCGTTCTCTGTGGCTTCCCCAGTTTAGCAGCTTCCACAAATGCTTGCACATGTTTGATGTTTCTGGTTTTAGAGTCAAGGCATTCAGGCTATACTCCACCCTTAGCTTTCTGGTCACGTAGTATCTTCTATAGAGTCCTATTCACAAACTTTTTTTGCCAAGTTTCACAGACTTTTTTAAAGTTTGAAAACAATGCACTGTGTACACAGTTTTGGGGTTAAAGACAATTGAGAGCAGTATCAGGTGGTCACGTGAAGTAAGAAATTATCATTAAGTGGGGATTGCTTGTGTTCCTGCAGTGTTGACCCTATGCGTGCATATTGTGCTTAGGAAGCTAGCAGACAAGGCTGAGGGAGTTACAGTGTTTGCTGATTTTTTTTAAAAATTCAAACCTACCAAGCTTGTTCAGAAATATGTGTTTTGAGTCAGAGGCTAGTCTTTCACAGTTTTGGATTTTTTTTACATATAGGAAAACAAGAAAAAGGAAAACAAGAAAAAGGTGGCATAAATAATGATGGTGTTTAGCCTTCACAAGATGGTAAGAAAACACACCTGTAGGTGACTGCCGATTGGTGAAACAGACGCGTGTGCTGATTGGTTTGGAAGAACAGCAATGCATCATAGTCATGACAATACAGGTTGGCGTTCCATTTTTAAACTGCTTGTTTATCTTGAGAGTTGCTCCGCTAAAGGAACTCTTTTGCTTTTCGAGTCTGATGTGTTATGATGTGTCGAGCATGTTTTGTGAATGAACTATTTCAGTCTCAAATACAAATAAATGTTAACTCATCAATTAAAAGTTTAGAATACTAATATCAAAGCCTACAACAAAAGATAGAAAGATATAAAGAACAAAAACCATCGATAGAACTAAAGACCAAACGAGAGAAGAAAAAAAAAGAAATATGAAGAAAAGAAGGAAAGGACAACGCAAAGGAAAGAAGGGGAAAAAACACACGAAATTATAAACGAAAAAAAGGAAGGTAATGTCATTTTCTCCCTTAAATGCAGCACACATAGTGGACAAAACATTTATCTGAGGACAAATCAAAACCAGAAAAGGAAGAAAGGATATAAACAAATCGTGTAAGAATAAAAGAAAACGGCCACAAAAAGGACTTTTTTTCCAAAGAAAAGGGAGGAGAACGAATAGATAGAGGGCGGGACAGCGTCGTGGTTAGAATTTTGAGCAAGTCATCGGAATGTTTGGATTTGAACCACCACCGAACCACCCGTTCGCTCAGTATCGACTCCACTCCCGCTAAAGTCCTGAAGAAACTATAAGTCTAGGTCCTGTGTTTGTATGCGTGTTTGCGTGCGTACGCGCACACGCACACACACAGCTTGTTTGTTTGCATTATGGTGGATATATATTTTCAGGATAATTTTTATTTGTTTGATTTGTATGGTTTAACATTATTCAGGGTTTTTTGGTTTTGTTTTTAATTCTATGTATGCATACAACATTGTCTTCTCTTGTTTGATTTGTATGGCTTATCATTGATTAGGTTTTTATTCTATGTCTGCATATATATATTGTCTTTTTTATCTCTTTTTTTCTTTAGATAGATGGCTTGATGATAAAAAAGCAAATGCACTGCTTATTCAATGTACCATCTGAAAATAACAGTTTGACTTGACTTGACTTGGCACAGAGATAGAGGAACAGCCAGAAAGACAGAGACAGAGACAGAGAGAGAGATAGTAATCATTGCCGTCGTTGTCAACATCTTTATCAAAAACCATAACCAGCTCAAGTCAAAGATATAGACGTAGAAAGACAGCAAAACGTAGGCAGAAAGTCACACATAATTATTGACAACCATCAGTAAAACAAAAACATAAGCACAAAACAAACACACAGACAGATGAGACAACAGACGACAATGAAAACAAAGACACCGAAGAAAACCTTTGCAGAAGCGTTTACATCGAGCACGAACATCTGGACTGGCCAAGACTGTCCTACAGGGAACAGTACAGGGAGGGAGACGAAGAAGAGGCAGACAGAGAAAACGATGGGAAGACAACATCAGAGAGTAGACTGGCTTTGAGTGGTACGATTTGCTACGGAAAGCAGAGGACCGCAGGGAGTGGAGGAAGCTGGTTGCAAAATCTTCATCGGTGCCCTCACGATCCATGGGACTGCGGGATAGGTGAAGAAGGTGAAGAAGTAACATCAAAGACAATTCTGCAGATAATATTCGGTCTGCTGACTTAGGACAGAACCACGGCATCCTAAATCAACTCACACTGGACTGAGAAACATAGCTAACATTACCAGCACTGTATGGACAATTCAGTCATCATCTTGGATAAAGTCAGTTACACACTGTAACAAAACAGAAACAGCCAGCAACGCTGTCAAGCCAACCAGCTGGTTAGAACAGCCAGAAGAGACAGCAGAGGACACAGACAGAATTGTGGAGAGAGAGAGAGAGAGAGAGAGAGAGAGAGAGAGAGAGAGAGAGAGAGAGAGAGAGAGAGAGAGCATCACAGATTCTGTCTGGCGACAGGGAAATTATGGACGAATTATTAGCACAGCAGGAAACGAAGACAGGAAATGATGCATGTGGCCAATAGCACTATAGATATGGCTTATTCTATGTCTTTGATAGTTACATTGATGAATAGAGAAGAAGAAGAAGAATTGCGAAGGCGGATGAGAAGCATTGCGAAGAATTATGAAGAAGAACTGCAAAGAAGAAGAAGAAGAAGAAGAAGGAGGAGGAGGAGGAGGAGGAGGAGGAGGAGGAGGAGGAGAGAGAAGAAGAAGAAGAAGAAGAAGAAGAAGAAATGCGATGAAGAAGAAGAATTACGAAGGAGAAGAAGAAGAATTGCAAAGAAGAAAAAGAAGAAGAAAAACAACAAGAAGAAAAGAAGAATTGCGAAGAAGATAAAGAATTGCGAAGAAGAAGAAGAATTAAGAAGGTTAAGACAAATTAAGAAGGCGAAGAAGAATTAAGAAGAAGAACAAGAACAAGAACAACAACAACAACAACAACAGCAACAGCAACATCATCATCAATAACAACAACAATAACAGCAACAACAAACAACAACTGCAAGTAAAGGAAGAAGAAAACGACAAAGATAACAGACAGACAGACATACAAACAGAAGCACGAACAGACAGAGCGCATTATGTAAAACCACGCAACATAACAGCAAGACTGTCTCGTCTGACACAAAAAACTGAACAGACCCTTGAAACACCTATATAGATGAATGGTTCAGCTCAGTGCCCAAACCTCAACAGGTCTGCTAGTCAGATAAACAGAGGAACCTACAGAGGGGTGCGAACACAGACAGAAATATACGGAGAACATCACGGGAATATTTATCGACTGTAGAAATCTACAAGACTGTCAGCAAGGCAATGACGAAGACAGCCAATGATACACGAGGTCAATGGTACTATAAAGATAACACAGACCATTTCTTTCAGATTTCTATCAGTAGACTGAGAAGAATGCAAAGAATGCAAAGATGAAGAACTGCGCAGAAGAAGAACTGCGCAGAAGAAGAAGAAGAAGAAGAAGAAAGAGAAGAAGAAGAAGAAGAAGAAGAAGAAGAAGAAGAAGAAGAAGAAGAAGAAGAAAAAGAAGAATAACAACAACAACAACAACAACAACAATAATTGCGAGGAAGAAGAACTGCGAAAAAGAGGAAGAAGAATTGCAAAGGGGAAGAAGAAGAACAACAACAACAACAACAACATCAACATGTACAACAACAAAACAACAACAACGCCAGCAACAACAACAATAGGTAAAGAAAGAAGAAGATGAAAGAGAAGAAGAAAAAGACCGACAAACAAACAGGCAAATGTATGAATCCATACCGCATAATAGCACATCATCTCTTCCGACCAAAAATAGAAAAGAACAATTTTTTGGTAAATCACTATGGATGCTTTAACTCAATGACCACAAATCAGCAAGCCTCCCAGCCAGAGAGACAGAAAAGCCTGCAGACAGACAGACAGACAGACAGACAGACTAGAATACAGACAGAAACCTGTAGAAAACATCACACATATATGTACTTATCTGTCAACCGTGAAATTATGGAGGACTTACCAGCAAGACAGGAAACGAAGGTAGTGAATAGTCCGTGTAGTCAGAGGCAGTACAGACATGAATCCTTCCATGTCTTTGGGAGCTATCATCACAGAGGGAGAAGAAGAAGGAAGATAGAGAGATATACAGACAGACAGAGAGACGGACGGACGGATAGAGGCAAAGATAGATACATGTGTTTGTCCTAACGAGTAACACAGCATCATTTCTAATTTTTTATGTAAAATATACCTAAAGAATTTATTGATCGACGT
>CM054156.1:52550493-52555493 GCA_028751875.1 Rapana venosa
GATAGATAGATAGATATGCATGCAGAAGATCAAACATGCACGTAAAATATCCTGCAATTTATGTCAGCATTCGGTGGGTTACTACGGAAACACGACCATACCCAGCATATATCCCCGAAGTCGGAATGTGGCTACCTTCATGGTGGGCAAAAACCCACGGTCACATAAGCAAAATGTCATCATTGATGAATCTTGAAGCTGTAGTTGAGAAAGGAATTTGTTTTAATAAAAACAAACATTGGTTACAATTCCATTCCCCCCACTAGACCTTTGGATGAGCCTATAAACCAATGTACCCCGTGTGTGAATTCATGTGTAATATAATATTGCACACTGGTTTAAGAGGCATCCATATTTTGCAGAAGAGTGGGACTAGCTAAGGTTAAAGAGGTGTGTCCTAAAAGGGTTGTTGTCATTAAATGGAAAAGTTCAACGAAAGTAGGAACTCCTTCCACGGTCTGTTGGCGTCTGTTTGTCTGTCTATCTGTCTGCTTGTGTGCCTGTGGTTTGTTTGCCTGCCTCACTGTATATATGTCGGTTTGCCTGTCTGTCCGTCCGTCCGTCTGTTTGTCTGTCTGTCTGTTGTTTGTTTGTGTGCCTGTCTGTATGTTTTGCTTGCCTGCCTGGCTGCCTGACCCTCTGCCTGTGTGCCTGCCTCTGTTTATGCTAACCTGTCTATCTGTCTGCCTGCCTTTCAGTCTATCTACTTGACTGTCTGTATGTCTACCTGCCTTTCTGTCTATATGTCTGCCTGCCTTTCTGTCTATTTGTCTGCCTGCCTTTTGCGTCAATCTGTCTGCCTGCTTCCCTTTCTGTCTATTTATTTGTCTGTCTATGCTATTGTCGGTCTTTGTGAAGCTGGCCTTTAGAAGAAACAAGGCTGGAATAATCTGTATAATGTCAGGGGATTACGTCGCTTATTTCCTGTCTGAGTTGAACCAGACTGCTGGGATTCTATCGGTATTTGGCAGATCCGAAGTTGACAGAAATGTCTTTGATGTGGAGGCTTCTCAAAGGGCATTTTCTCTGTCTTTGTTTCTCAAGCCGTCTGCCCTGTCAATCTGTCGAGCTGTCTGTCTTGCTGTTGGGATGTCTGCCTGATGTGTGAATGTCTGTGCATCTGTGTATCTGTGTATCTGTCTGTCTGTCTGCCTGTCAGCTTGTTATCCTGCTATTGTATGATTCTGCCCCCTGTCTGTGTGTTTGATTGTTTGTTTGTTTGCTGAATTCCTGTAGGATCATAACAGTCTTGTGGTTAGAGCATTGCGCTTGGGATCTGATGGCCCGAGTTTGAGCCACCACCAAGATACCTGTTCAAGGGAAGATTTCCCCTGGAGTTTACATCAATTCCGACTCCATTACCCCGAATTCCTTTGCAGGATGTTATAAACTGAGGACTCGTGTGCGCACACAGGAAGAATATATTGCACACACGTCAAAACCTGTTCTGCCTTTCAAGATAAAAGGCCAATATGTGCTGGTGGGAAAAGACGACAAAAATTAATTTGCAAAACTGCATGACACACGGGAGTTGAATGTAGAAAAAGCACATAAGTGCTTATTCCATGTTCCTCGAAATAGAGGAATATTTAAAAATATGTTTTAAAAGAATATGACCGTATCACTTAGACATTAGCTGCAGAGCTGACAAAAAAGAAAATTCCAGCTTTTAAAATGAAATCCAACACACAGGCTTTTCCCAGGTCTCCTCTCAGGACCACTTCACCAAGGAATCAGTGTGGTCAAGAAGTTGTCTGGAAAGCTGGGCCACAAAACCTGTCCTGAACTCCACCCTCAGGTTGTTACAAAGAGAAGGGAAGCTGGCATGGTGTCGACACAACGCACATCTCAGCTCTTTCCAAGAGACTACCATCTCAAGAATTTGAGATATAGTTAGCATTCTCTTGATCGAAGATGAATTATTTCTAAAATCACTTGCAAAATTTATCTCCCTTGCTTAGGACAGCAGAAAATAAAGAAAAATGCAGTTAACTGATATACCTTTTCAATGTAACACTATTTTGTTTTCAGTATTTCTGGAATACGATTTCCATTGGCTACATTGCCTTATTTGAATGTGAGGGTCGGGTGGTCGATTTGCCCTATACTGTTGTTGATTTGTAGGTAATATGACATTGGTGTGTGTGTGTGTGTGTGTGTGTGTGCGTGTGTGTGTGTGATGGTGTGTGTGTGTGTGTGTGTGTGTGTGTGTGTGTGTGTGTGTGTGTGTGTGTGTGTGTGTGTGTGTGTGTGTGTGTGTGTGTGTGTGCAAGCTTGTGATAATAGTTAAGATATGATAACAATCAATACATTCGGTTGAATATAGTTATTGGAGATGCCCTTTCATCTTTCGGTTTTCATTGTTTCCTTGTTGCAAAAAGCATATTATTTAAATTGTCTTTATACTGTGCTCCTTGCCAAAAAGACTGTATTGTTAATGGCAATAAGTTACTTTCAGTGTTCAGTGTACCATGCAGAGAACACTTGAGGAAGGAAGGAAGAGTCATGGGCAGACAGAGAGGTATTGGGCAGAAACTATGAAGGAATTAACTAACCTTGGTATGGCAATGCTACTGCGAAATGTTGAAGGCAGACCAGTCCAGAGAAAACTGCCATCCAAAGTGTTTCGTGGAGATCTCCCAATTCCAGCAAGCATTTAGGTCAAAGGATTGCTGATGGTGCTGCTGCTGCTGCTGATGATGATGATGAGGAGGAGGAGGAGGAGTAGGAGGAGGTGGAGCAGGAGGTGGAGGAGGAGAAGGATAACGACAATGACAAGAATAACAATGACGATGACAAAGGTGGTGGTGGTGGTGGTGGTGGTGGTGTGATGATGATGATGATGATGATGATGATGATGATGATGATGATGATGATGATGATGATGATGATGACTTGTCTGTTTGCCTCTAGTACTTTTGTCTGTGCCATTGTCTGATTTACAATCTGTCTGTCTGTCCTGCATTTTTGTCTGTTCACCTGTACGTCTACAAGTCTGTCTGTCAGTCTGTGTGTGTGTCTGTCTGTCTGTCTGTCAGTCTCTGGTTGTCCTCTCTAAAGACCAGGCTGGAATAATCTGTATATAATGTCAGGGGATTACGTCGCTTATTTCCTGTCTGAGTTGAATCAGACTGCTGGGATTCTATCGGTATTTGGCAGATGCGAAGTTGACAGAAATGTCTTTGATGTGGAGGCTTCTCAAAGGGCATTTTCTCTGTCTTTGTTTCTCAAGCCGTCTGCCCTGTCATTCCACCTAGCTGCCTGCCTGTCTGTCTGTCTGGTGGTATTGTATTGTTTTTCTGATATCATAATGTATTATTGTATTGAGCTGTGTACTACTTTTAGACACAGTAAGTGTATATGTGTACGTGCATGTGTGTGTGTGTCTGTGAATTTGAAATCTGTTAATCTTTTCTGAAGGGTTGCATGTGAATAAATGATTCAAATACAAGCGTTTGGATTTGTTTGCCTTTCAAGATTTAGCGCTCCACAAATTCCAGGTATCACTATTAATCCTTTTATTGTTATCATTTTCGTAACATTAAATCTGCTGTCCCCAGACAGCGCTTGTCGTCAGAAATGTAACATTACCTTTCTTTGTTTTGAGGGGTAGGGATTTTTTCCTTCATTTTCCTTTCTAGGAGTGTTTTGTTTTCCTAGTACCATGGACCAGTTGTCTACAGGTATCGCAACGCTTCTGCCAAGAAAGCAAGAAGTGTGGATGGGTTCGATCCCCGCTTGTTCCCGGATTTTTCCCCCATCCTCCAAACCGTCAGTGGTGGTGTGGGTGCTAGTGTTTCTTTTTTTTTGGATGAGACGAAAAACTGATAGCCTTTGTCCAACACGCATTTACGCATGTAAAAGCACCCACAGCAACAATAGAGTTGTTGTACCTGGCAAAATTATGTGGAAAAAAGCCACTCTGATACGAAAAGAAATACACATGCACACATGAAAAAAGAGAAAGAAAAAAAGGTGGCGCCGCTGTTGTGGTGACGCGTGCTCTGCTCTCCCTGAGGAGAGCGACCTGAATTTTACGTAGAGAAACCTGTTGTGATTTAAAATGGAATACAAATGTACTAAATACAGTATCTCTCTCTCTCTCTCTCTCTCCTCCCCCTCTCTCCTCTCTCTCTCTCTCTCTCTCTGTATATATATATATATATATATATATATATATATATATATATATATATATATATATATATATATATATATATATATATATATATAAAGGTAGGATACAGCCAGAAATAGACACAATTCTCGCTAAAGAACAAGCTTATTCCCACCAAGGTAAAAGTCACCATTAAACATACCTTCAACATACACACCCTCAGCGAAATAATCTCCGACATCAAAAGGATCTTCTACCGCGTTTTCACGGACTTCAAAAGGACATTTGATAGAGCATGGCAGGAGGCTCTATCAGTCACAATGAAGACGTTCATCACCAGGGAGAAACTAATTAACATCCCCCAGCAGTTTCCCTTGAAAGCAGCCAGCGCGGCATCAACAAAAGCTGCTGCTGGTAAGTGCTGCCACATTTTGGTGGGAGTTCCCCAGGGTGGCCTTTAATCTCCCACCCTTTTCAACACATTTCAAGGAACGCATTATGACTTATACCTTTGACAGTGGTATCTCGTGGTCAGTACTAGAGGAGGTAAAATCATGTCGAGCCTTTCCTTCTATTTTGCCGGTGATATTTATATCTCAGAGATAATGAGCAGGACATTGTCAAGTTCATTACAAAGATATGGAGGAAGGATCCAGAAGACGTGACATGGAAATCAGAGACAATCAGCTCAAGACCGTGTGCCTACCTCAACATTAGCATCACTACTGAGATTTTGGTTTTTCGTTCCTAGAATAGAGCTTCCAGGTTTACCAATCTTTTTTTTTTTCGAATGGACCGTTTTAGCCTACCGTTAAGGTAGCCGCTTACCGACTTCAGGAATGCATGCTGGGTATGTTCGTGTTTCCGTAACCCATTGAACGCT
>CM054156.1:52560493-52590493 GCA_028751875.1 Rapana venosa
TTGCCGCCTTCGCTGGCAACCGCGACATCGTCGAAGAACTGGTGAGGGTGGGGGGTAATGTCAATGCTTGGAACATCTATGGGCAGACGCCGCTTCATTTCGCAACGGAAGAGGCGTTGCAGGGTAGAGGAGGACGAACCATCCCCACTTTACTGAAACACGGGGCTAAAATCAAACGAGATTTCTTCGGCTTTACTCCGCTTGACCTCGCCTGTGAGAAAGGCGAAGAGACGACCATCGACTTGCTGCTAGAGACTCGAGATTTCTCCGAGGTGGAAGGGCATTCCTGTACGCTGGAGCGGGTGGTTGAGAACGGGGATGTGCCTTTGGCCCTGAAGCTGCTCAGCTGCACGAGGGATGCTCTGACGAGGTTCAGACTGCTGGCCCGGCTGTTGGTGCGCTGGGCAATAACGGGCGGGGACGTGAAGGCTCTGGTGCTGCAGCTGGAGCCGCTGCTGCGCTGTGGGGGTGAGCGGCTGTTTCCTGGCGGCATGGCTGCCCTCCTGACAGCTGTTCATCCTCGCTGCCAGAGACACGGTGCAGACGTGGCCAGAGCAGTTCATATCAGTAGTTGCGTGATCTGTTTGAGCAATTTCTGTTGCTGCGAGAGAAATAGTATATACACGGTCGATTCCTCCGAAGCGGACCTCGATTCAACGCTAGAAGCTGCTTTGCAGTAGCTGCCCCTGTTCCCAGTACCGCTGAGGAAGTGGCGCTTCCTATAGGCTTTCCATTGGTGGAAATGTCAACCGCTGTCGTACAGTGACGGAGTGCATGAAGCCACGTGTCAAGACGTCCTCAGGCTGAAGTGGACCTCACGGTGAAGCGCAGAGAAGGCTGCCCTGTCCCACATTCCGGGTGGCGTGTTTCATTCCATGTGCTTCTTGAACACACCCCTTCTGGAGAAGCAGCAGGGAGCTCTAGAAAGAGCTCGGAACAGTTGTCTGCCGGAACAAAATGTTGTGATGGAAAGATGTTCGTCACAGCATTCTGAAACAGATTACCTATACTGTCTATTTTGTCAGTGTGATGCCCTGAAAACTTTCCTATCAAGGTTTTTGCTCCGCTAAGCGATTGAAGGCAGCTTTATAACTAAGAAATGTTATTTATTTCTTTTCTAAAATGCTAAAGATGAATCGGGGTTTTGTACTGGTTCCCCATTTTTAAGTCGCGATTAGTTTTTAACACTTCTAGAACATTTGAAATATTGGTTATATCCAGATCACAGAAATCATTAGCTGTTCATGGCATTGCCCGTGTTCCTGTTTTAAAGAACTGTTTTTTTCCAATGTTGTACAACATTTACATTTAATTCTGCTTATTTCAAACGGTACATTTTGAAATGCGTGATAATCTTTTCACCCGAAAACAGTTTTCAGTATATTTCTTTCTTAGCAGCTTTTAGGATCAAAACCAAAAATCAATTTGGTTTATAGGCGACACTCTTCAGCCCTGTATATGACGCAGTCAGCGAGTACTCCTCTCATCATCTAAAATTCAGCTGAATTGTCAACACGTTGACTAACGAAGACAGTTCCACCCAGACATATTTCCTAAGGAACATTTCGGTTTAATGGCATGTGATAACACCCAAGAAAAATCTGGCAGCAGATTCTACCAATACCACTTAAAATGCCAAAGTTTGCACTGCCGGTAGTGTGTTCAAACCTTGTCCCATGTTCACCAGGTTGACTGTGGCAAGCCCACACCCCAAGTATGGTAAGGCAAGGAGCCAGTCCTTTACCGGCCATTCGTACAACTCCTGTTCCTTAGATTAATGCGAAATCGAAATATCAAACTTGAATAAAAACTTGATAATGACGAAGCAATCCAGCCCACCCTCATACACAAGCATGCGCGCGCGCTTGCACTCACGAAAGCACACACGCACACATACACACACACACCACGCACATACACAGAAACCTACACACACACACACACACACGCTCTCTCTCTCTCTCAAAATCTCGCGGTGGTTTAACTAATTTTATTGTATACAATACTCACAGTCAACCCATAGAAAAGGTGGACAGATATTAGAATAATGGCGATGACATGAAATATCAGTGACTTTCAGTTAACATTATAAAAGTGTCACTAATTTCCTTCAGTTTTTAGTAAAAGACTTCTTCCTTGCATTGCTATTCTCTGTAATAAACTTTCTTTTTCTCTGCTAAGTCAAACATGTATAAACTGTAAGTAATGAGTTGGATAACCTTGTCATTTTTCTTTTTTTTTGGGTGAAAGCATTTTGTGATTATAGTAAGATGTATTACTGAACGGAACAGAATCGGGTTTATTATTTTGAGATTTTAACGTCTTAATCTATGGGCTTTCATTTATGTTTAGCATGTTTCGTCGAGTTTTCAAGAACGTTTTAGATAATAAAATAAATAATAAAGTTTAACACGTGCAACGTTTGCCTTGCGTAATCAATGTTATTCAAGGGGACACTATTATTTGTGTTTATTATCGATATCTGTCAAATATTATTTTCGAACCAAATATGCTACATTTCAAAAGGGGCAGAGAGATAAGAATAATGTATGGAATTTATATATAAATAATTGATACTCTTACTGACGTTAGAAAAACAAAGAAATGGAAAATAAACTGCTCCTTTCCAAAAGTGTGTGCTTATTTAAATGTGCTTTGTTTGATCCGATTCCCGAGAGTTCATTGTTTCATCAGTTGAGTTTTTTCTCGTTTATTTCCACAAACTCTTGTCTGTATTTCTGCTCTGTATGTGGGGGTGGGGGGGTGGGGCGGGGGTGGAGTAGATGGGGGAGGGTATGTGTGTGTGTGCGCGTGAGTGTGTGCGTGTGTGTGTGTGCATGTGTGTGTTTGTGTTTATACATGTTATTTAATTAATTAATTATTTATATATGTATTTTTAGATCAAGTCTTCGTGTGTATGCAGTTTTGTAAATTTTGAGCCGTTCCCACCACAAAATGGCCTACTCTCCCAAAAAGCGGAACGGGTTATAACGTGTGCGCAAGATATTCTGTGTGCGTTTGTACACGGGACTTCGGTTTATAGTTTCATCCGAAAGACTTTAGGGCAGATTGGAATTGGCACTGATAACTCCAGAGGGAAAATTCTCTTTAATGAGATTCGAACCCAGGTCAGCAGAGTGTGTGTGTGTGTGTGTGTGTGCGCGCGTGCGCGCGCGCGTGCGTGCGTGTGTGTGTGTGTGTTTTAATTGTATTTATTCTTTATCGTGAATAATAGAATAAGCACTCATGTGCTTTTTTACACCAATCTCCGTGTGTATGCTGTTTTGTAAATTCAGTCATCTGTTCCCACTGGCGCACAATGGCCTACTCTTACGAAAAGCGGAACAGGATTTAACGTGTGTGGTGTGTGTGTGTGTGGTGTGTGTGTGTGTGGTGGTGTGTTGTGGTGTGTGTGTGTGGTTGTGTGTGTGTGTGTGTGGTGTGTGTGGTGTGTGTGGTGTGTGTGTGTGTGTGTGTGTGTGGTGTGTGTGTGTGTGTGTGTGTGTGTGTGTGTGTGTGTGTGTGTGTGTGTGTGTTTATTGTGTGTGTGTGTTATTGTGTGTTATTGTGTGTGCGCTCGCGCGACGTCTTTTCACCTGATGTGATAGTTGTAACTGCCTGCCTGTCTGTATCTGTCTCTGTTGCCTACCTGCATGCCTGCCTGACTCTCTCTCTCCTCTCCTCTCTCTCTCTCTCTCTCTCTCTCTCTCTCTCCTCTCTCTCTCTCTCTCTCTCTCTCTCTCTCTCTCTCTCTCTCTCTCTCTCGTTGAAATAAACATCTACACTATTAAAAATCAATCTCTATAAAGTTTGACACTTCAATTGTGGACAGTTATCTCTTATCCATATTACACGGATATCCACAACAAAAAATATTGTCCAGCTTTAAAGAAAAAAATCGATACCAGATAAATTTGATCTCCGAATCCAGAGATAGAGTACAACAAAGAAATATTGATTCCCCTGTCTAAATTCAAAAGTCCCACGCGGGAATGCCAGGGACCTGTCAGCATAATAGCATCCCCACCTTCTGGAAATTTCTGTGCTAAATCTTTCCTCTTTTCTATCAATCTTTGTTTCTGCCTTGATTGTTTGTTTTATTCCTGTCACCTCCTCCTTCTTGTTTATTATCTGCCTTCTCGGTCCTTTCTCCTGCAATTTTTCTTTCGAGAAAGACTTAAAAAGATAACAATCTTCTCATGTTGAATTCGGATGTGCCGGGCCTGATTTGTCAGGCGCTAAACAGCAGCGTGACGCGTTTTTGCTCATATGTTAACAGACAATAGTTTTTGTCTGAGTGTTTGATGAAGAAGAAAAAGGAAGCCAAACAAAGTAAGTAAATAATAAATAAATATAGTGACACTACTAAAGGGGACAGGGTAGCTCAGTGGTCAGAGAACACGCTTTGCCCCAGCCAAGTTACGCAGCATTGAGCGTGGTTACCACTTGCATGGGTGGCCGTTTGTGCGCCTTGGCTTTAGTAACAGTTCCCCCAGTTCCCCCAGTTGTAGATGGGTACCTGCCCTCTTTAGGGTCAGGGAAGGTAAAGCAGCGAGGGAGAGGAGATGGGCGCCGCCCTCAATATGCTGGCCCCCTAGAGAATGAGGTCTCTGACGCCTCGCTCCTCTACGACCTTATAGGTTATGGGACACCATTTGGATTCTTACTTTACTAAGGGTCTGAAACCACAAAATACATATTTTTTTGTAGTTAGTCTTTTTATTGTTCGTCTCCCCTCACCCCCCCCCCTCCCCCCCTCAAAAAAAGAAAAAATATTGCAAGCAAATGTTCTTTATTCTCTCCAGAAGATCAAACAGCTATCACAACTTCACCTTAAAATAATGTAACAGTTTCAAGATTCTTTATCTGACATCAACAAAATCGAGTCAATGGGGAGGCTGACATCAATGGTAAACCAATCCATACGTTGGAGAAGGAAAAAAAAACCCAATGTAAGGCATCGTAACAAAACAGGTGTGTGTTGGGGGTGAGAGAGAGAGGGGGGGGGGGGGGAGAGAGAGGGGGGGGGAGAGAGAGAGAGGACACACACAGACAGAGTATTCATAATCATTCATATTCAGATCTTGAGAAGATCAAACAGCTTTCACACCTTCACCTTAAAAGATATAATAGTTTCAAGATTATAAGCACTGAATTGGTGTATGTGTGTGTGTGTGTGGGGGGGGGGGGGGGGGGGTCCTGGGCTAGAGCTTGAAGATTCACCAGCGGTGACATGTTAGCGTAATCCACCATTTCTGCCGACCTCAATGGGAGGTAGCCTTATTTCGACTGCTGATATAATGTCATAACACGGCGCCAGTGTGCTTGTGATTTTCTTCATTTTCTCATCCGTTCTTACCGGTAGGAAATGGCCTACTCTTCCGGAAGGCGGACCGCGTTGTTGATGTGTGAGGAAGATGTGCGTGCTTTTGTACACAGGATCTCGGTTTATAGTCTCGTCCGTTTTGAAGGACTTTCGAAGGACTCGTGTGTGTGTGTGTGTGTGTGTGTGTGTGTGTGTGTGTGTGTGTGTGTGTGTGTGTGTGTGTGTGTGTATGTGTGTGTGTGTGTGTGTGTGTGTGTGTGTATGTGTGTATGAGAGAGAGAGAGAGTGTGTGTGAGACGGGTGGGATGGTGGGATGTGTGTGTGTGTGTGTGTGTGTGTGTGTGTGTGTGTGTGTGTGTGTGTGTGTGTGTGTGCGCGCGCGCGCGCGTGCGTGCGTGCGTGTGTGTGTGTGAGACGGGGGATGGGGGATGTGTGTGTGTGTGCGCGTGTGTGTGTGCGTGTATGCGTGTGTGTCTGTGTGTCTGCCTGTCCGTGTGTCTGCCCGTGTGTCTGTCTGTGTGTCTCTCTGTCTCTGTTTGCGTGCGTGCGTGTATATGCGTGTATGTCTGAATGTGTGTGTGTGTGTGTGTGTGTGTGTGCACGCCTATACGTTCCTGCAGACTTGTTTTTTATTTATTTATTTATTAAATTTACTTATTTATTCCTTTATATCGAGGATAATGGAATAAGCACTCATGTGCTTTTTTACATCCAGTCCCCGTGTGTATGCGGTTTTGTAAATTTTGTTATCTGTTTCCACCGGCACACAATGGCCTACTCTTCCGAAAAGCGGAACAGGATTTAACGTGTGGGCAAGATGTTCTGCATGTGTTCGAACACGGGGCCTCGGTTTATAGTCTCATGCGTACATGTGTGTGCGTGCGTGTGTCGGTGGAGTAGCAAGCTTTTCTGGAACGCAGTTCAGCATTCTTGTGTGTGTGGATATGGCAGATGAGCTGAAAGCAATATGGAATGAAATGGAACGATAACGATCATGTACTTTTCTTTTCTGAGGGTAATAGAATAAGTACAGGAGAGAGAGAGAGAGAAGAGAGAGGAGAGAGAGAGAGAGAGAGAGAGAGAGAAGAGGAGAGAGAGAGAGAGAGAGAATCTTTATTCCCAAGGGCTACAGATATGTATGACTTTTTTTTCATCCGGTCCTTGCCCTGAGAAGGGACTACCTTAATAATCAGAGCGAATAGTTTCAAGTAAACGTAAAATAAAAAGTCAACAAATAATTTTAAGTATTTTCAAATCTCTATATTTGACAGAGAGATGTATCGTATCATCAGAAAAACACCTTTCTATACAAGGCACTATATAATCCATGAAGACAGGTGCAATAAAAGTCAATCCGTGATTAAAAACAAAGAAGTGGAGAGGAAAAACAGGTAGGTAGAGAGGCAGATAGAAAGATGGGGACAAAGAGCCAGGTCCGCAGGTCAAGATATAGAATTCTTCAATAATTACTCAAATGTAACAATACATAATACACAACTATTTTATTTCATTATTTTATTTCTAGGATAATGGAATAAGAACTCATGTGCTTTTTTACATCCAGTCCCCGTGTGTATGCAGTTTTCTACATTTTGTCATCCGTTCCCACCGGCACACAAAGGCCTACTCTTTCGAAAAGCGGAACGGGTTTTAGCACACGGGACCCCGGTTTATATTCTCATCAGAAGGACTTTTGGGGAGAGTGGAGTCGTCACTGATGTTAACTCCAGAGGAAAACATCCTCTTGAACGAGAATCGAACCCGGGTCAGGAGATCACGATTCCATCACTCTAACCACCAGGAAAAACAAGCCAAATAAGCAGGGTAAAAGTACACATCATTATAAACTGTTGATAGAGATATGCAAAAGAAAGGGGGAAAACACATCTATTTAAAAATAAAGGGGGGAACGGTGTTTCTTAATCTGACATCAACAAAATCGAGTCAATGGGGAGGCTGACATCAATAGTAAACCAATCCATACGTTGGAGGAAAAAAGAACCAATGTAAGGCATCGTAATAAAACAGGTGTGTGTTGGGGGTGAGAGAGAGAGAGGGAGGGAGAGAGGGGGGGGGAGGAGAGAACACACACACACCACACACACACACACACACACACACACACAACACACACCACACCAGAGTATTCATAAAACTAAATACAGTGATTAAATTGTCGAAAACAGATAATGCAATCATGGTACGCTGCAGACTAAATCTATGAAATAAAAAATTACGATAGTCAAAACCAGTTATTCAAAAGCACGCGCGCGCCCACACACACCCACACGCACACACGCACACACACACACACACACACACACACACACACACTCATTCACTCACTCACCCATAGTCACATACTCTCATGCTCAAGAATTCCACAGACATATGCAAATAGATAGCTTCAGGAACAACTCACATGAACAAAACAACAACAAAGAAATGTAAAATAAAAAACAATATATTAAAAAAGCAAAATATACGAGAGAGAGAGCGAGACAAAGAGAGACAGACAGAGTTAGAGACAGAGAGGGACAGAGAGGACAAGACAGATAGACAGACAGACACAGAGAGACAGACAGACAGATGGACAGACAGACAGAGAGAGAGACAGAGAGAGACAGAAACAGACAGACAGAGACAGAGAAAGACAGAGAGAGACATAGAGAGAGAGAGACAGACAGAGAGAGATAGAGACACAGAGAGATGTGATTTTGTGAGATGAAGTGATGCTCACAACATCTTTCTCCTCCCCTATTGTTAAACCAATGATCATTTTCTCCAAACTCTGTTTGTTTTAATCCTGTCACTGTGAGCAAAGCTGCGGCCCACACTCCTTAAGTTATGGGTATGTATTGCAAATCGTGGCTTTCTCCGTCCACAGAATCTTTTTATTTTAATCAGTAGCACTCCCCCACCCCACACCCCACCCCGTGGGGGATGCTGGGGAGCCTGTCAGTACAAATAGCATCTCCACCTTCTGGAAATTCTGAGCGAGGAACTCCATCTTTTCTATCCCTCTCTTTGTTTTTCTGCCTTGTTCCTTTTCGTCCTGTCACCTTCTTCTTGTCTATTTTTGACTTCATGGTCCATTCTCCAGCCTTTTTTTTTGGTTTCCGCATACACACGCATATTTTTTTTAAGCGCTTTGATTTGTTGCTTTACAAGATTCAGCGCTATATAAATCCCATACATTACTATTATTGTTATTATTTTCTAGAAAGACTTAAACGAGAACGATTTTCTCCTACACCGAAGTGGGATGCATGCTATGGACCTGTTCTGTCCGGCGCTTACTTCAAGGCAGTGCAAGGCGTTTTCGCTCATATGACAGAAGAGAATGGTTGCTGTCGAGAGCGTTCGATGGTGAAGAACAAGTGAGCAGCACGATCAAGACAGAACATCTGTTTGTGTGTGTAGCTGAGTGTTGTGTACATGAATGCAAGAATGGTTTTCTGCCTGGTTCTACAAAGTTGAATAACGATACTTTTTTCTTGTCAGGGGGGAGGGGGGGGTGGAATCTTTCCTCGACTACACATACGAGGTTCACCAATGGTGAGATTTTACGTATGAGACCGGGGGTTTGTTTGGAGGGGGGGGGGGGGGAGGGGGGCGTGCCCGTCATGAAGGGAGCTGCATTCCGAATTCGGGGATGACTATCCATTTGACTCTGATGATGTCAGACTGTTTCTCCATCTCTCTGTAATGAGGAAGTAATGTTGAACAATGCCATTGCCTGTAATGGGGAAGCGGGGGGGGGGGGGGGGGGGGGGGGGAGATAGCCTGGTGGTTAAAGCGTTGCGCGTTGTGCTTGTGACTTGGTGGCCCGGGTTCGAGCCACCACCGAGATGCCCGTTCAAGGGGATGTTTTGCCTGGAGTTAACATCAGTGCCGACTCCACTGCCCTCCTACCCCCCCCCCTCCCCCACCTTCGAACGTGCTCCAGATGAAACTATATGGGGACGGGATAGCCTGGTGGTTAGAGTGATGCATTCGTGATCTGCTGACCCAGGTTCGAATCTTGTTCAAGAGGATTTTTCCCCTGGAGTTAACATGTGTGCCCACTCTACTCTCCCCCGAACGTCCTCCAGATGAGATTATAAACCGAGGTCCCTTGTGCGAACGCACGCAGACCATCTTACGCACAAGTTAACAATCTCTCCCCTTTGCAAAAGGTATACCATTTGTGCCGGTGGGAACGGATGACAACATGTACAACATCGCATTTACACGAGGACTGGATGTAAAAAAAAGAAGCAACAACACATGAGTGCCTCTTCCACTGTCCTCCAAGTCGAAGAATAAAAGTAAACTAAGGTTGTAGGCTACAGGTTTCTGCAAGACCTACAAAAAACAAACCAACTAACTACCGACAAATGCTTCCCTTTCTTTTTTGGTTTGTCTTGTTTTGAGTGTGTCTTGTTTGTTTTTTTTTGCTCCTTGCAGGTGACACACCACCGGCCAACATCGCCCTGTGCGAAGCCTGCTATTCGGGCAACCTGGAGAAGGTGCGGGCTGCCCTGGACACGCCCTGGGTACGACACAACCTGCTCCAGAGGCGGGACGCCATCAACGAGATCAAGTTCACCCACCAGAAGCTGACGCTGATGCACGCGGCTTCCCTCTCCGGCAGCGCGGACGTCGTGGCCTTGCTGGCCTCTCACGGAGCTGACCCCGACCTGCCCAACGCGGATGGGCTGACGCCGCTGCACCAGGCGGTGGGGGAGGGCAGCGAGGGCTGCGTCAGGAAGCTGATCGAGGTCCAGGCTGACGTCAACGCCGCCAACGCCATCGGGGTGACGCCCCTACACCTGGCCACCCTGAAGGCCTGCCAGTCAGGGAACACAGGCATGATGGCCGCCTTGCTGGAGGCCGGCGCCCGCATTCGGAAAGCCAAAAGCAACCTCACTCCTGTGGACATCGCTTGCACATCCGACGACCTGACAACCCTCGAGACGCTGCTGACTAGCAAGGACTTGCTGGAGGTCAAGGGGCATGTCCGAACTCTGTGTCTGACCCTCGAGCGTGGGGCCATGCCCGTGGCCTCAAAGCTCCTTCAGCATGTCGGAGAAACGTCGGCAAGAGTGCAAGTGCTGGTGCGTGCACTTCAGTTCGCACAGAGTGAAAACCGAAATGTGACGGATGTAATGCTGAACGTGAAACTGTTGTTACAAAATAACGCAGGGCTGTTTCCCGGTGGAGTGGAGTCTCTTCTCCAAGAGCTGAGACTCTGTACAGACCGCGGAGATAGTGATGAACTGATTCGTGCTTTGGGTAACTGATGCCTCTGACAACGTCATCAGGACTTCAGGTGTGTTGGAGAGATAGATGCTGGTTTCCTCGGGGGAAAACGTCGACAACGATTTGAAACATCGATGTGTTAGAGAGCTGCGGATTTATCTGGGGAAACGTCAACAAAGACTTGAAACATTAGTTTTTTGTAGTTACATTTTACGAAAAAAATTAATTGTTTAAAAACTCAAGTTTAATATTCTGGATGACAGAAGAGGTAACCTTCACTCTTCCTGCTGCTGCTGCTGCTCTCAATTTCTTTTCAAAGAATTTATGAGGTGGCATATGTGTAGTCTTTAGTTGAAGTAAACAGACTACTAACAGAGTAATGGGACTTAAGGAATACGATCAGGAAATACAGAATTTTTAACTATCTGATTTCACGTCTTTTGATTGGGATGTTAAGGCTTAACAATGAAATCCAATAAAAACTGCAGAATTTTGATCTTTCTGATGTAAGGCTTTTTGGTTGGGATATCAAGGCATAACAACAGAATATGGTCATAAAATTCAGCATTTCGAATTATTTAATTTAGAGTCTGTTGAATGATATATTAAGGTGTGTTAGTGGTGAGGTTTGCACCAGCAAGAAAGTGTCAACGCTATTCATGAAGGACGTTGTCTGAGACCTTTTATATCCTGAGTTTTGTCAGGTAATTTTAAACATATTTTTTAGTACTGTTCAATAGTGTCTTACGAAGGGGTCGATAATCAAGAACGGGTTTGGCAAGCGCTTGCGATGGTAGAATTTAACCTGCGTTTAGATTTAATGGCAACACATTTTTATATATCATTTAAATCTGTTGAATTAATATGTTGCACCTGTGTGTGTGAGAGAGAGTGTATGTGTGTGTATGTGCGTGTGTGTATGTGTATGTGATTTGTTGTCTGTCTATAAGTCTGTCTATTTGAGAGAGACAGAGAGAGACAAAGAGAGAGAGAGAGAACGAGAACGATATTTATTCAAGAAAGGCAATGGCCCCATTTGAAAGGGTGTCAACATATTCAAATTCGCTGTAACATTCATTGACATAATTTGATTTGTCACAAGGTTTCCATATCACGCAATGTTTTTTAGTCAGCTAGGCTCACTCTCTCTCTCACAGAGAGAGAGGAGGGATGTAGAGAGAGATAGGAGGGGTGTGAGGACAGAGGATACATATGGGGAAATGCAAGCAAACATAGAAATGATGGTGGAACAACTGGGCAAAAGAAAGCGATTAAAGTTCCGAGAAATTAACCAACTTTCAAGAAAGAAACAAGAAGACTATATGCAAATGACTCTAACTAATCAAATAGAAGATTGTCGTCTCAAAGTGCGTGCGAGCGCGCGTCCGCGCGTGTGTGTGCGTACGTGCGTGTGTGTGATTGTGTGTCTGAGTGTGTGGTTTTTTCCAGCCCTTTGGGCAGTTCTTCCGAGTGCACCTCAACCATCCTAAGATGATGTTAACGTTGATCAACAGAATGCTAGTTACAGGTATTCGATATACACTATTTGACAGATGAAGTGTTGATAGGACAGTTTTAAATTTATCCGTGATTTGACATGACTTGTTTATTGCATGAATTCATATAACGGCATAATGCTCATAACTCTTTTTTTTCATTTTGGGACTGTACTTTATTTAACTTTATACATTCTAGTATTATGCGCTCAAAGATTTATTATGTACTTATCCTGATTTCGCATATAACAGAGTCATGCTTTTTATTATTATTTTCAGACATTGTTTTATGGAAAGTGGATGCTTCTTAAGTTGTGACTCTTTTGAATGAATGCTGTTTATTCCATTTAATCTGGATGTGTTTATTATTAAAATTTGATATCAGGTCCTCTGGTTTTAGGCTACTTTTGACAGTGTTTTTATTTGTCAAAGCTTCTGTTGGCAGTATGTATTATGTATGATGTGTCATAGCTAATGTTTTGGTTTTACTTCCTGTCATATTAAATGTAGGATTGGTAATATAGATCGCCTACTATATAAATAAAGGTGATTCTAATGCTTCACATTAACTGTAGGAATCATATCATAGTATAGCCAATTCCAACCTAATCCATAGAAAAAGTGGATTTTAACGCCTCACATCAAATGTAGGAGTCACAGTATATCCTACCTACTTCAATGATAAAGTTGATAATGTTGTTTTTTTTTAAAATCCTTTCATTCGTTATACTTTGACTAGAGGCTCCAAGATTCAATAAAGGTGAAATTTTGCGTACGCGACCATTTTCAGCGACTATTAAGGTATCCGCATTCCGACTTCAAGGATGTTAAAGCTTTCTGTATAATATTCCTTGTGCACTCCTCTGTGCTAGCTACTGTTTGCTGAGCGTGTTGTAGATATGTTGTCACTCTCAGCTATCAAATAAACAAAGGGATCTTCAACAAAGTCTTTCAGTTTTACTGTTTGGTTTTTTGTGTGTGTGTGAAAGGTTCTAAGCGCTAGAAAAAAACGCGAACGTATTTCTTTTTTCTTTCTTTATCACAATTCTGTTTCTGTTGCTGCTGCTGCTGCTGCTACTTATGCTGCTGCTGATACTACTACTACTACTACTACTACTACTACTACTACTACTACTACTACTACTACTACTACTACTACTACTACTACTGCTGCTGCTGCTGCTGCTGCTGCTGATACTACTACTACTACTACTACTACTACTACTACTACTACTACTACTACTACTGCTGCTGCTGCTGCTGCTGCTGCTGCTGCTGCTGCTGTGCTGCTGTCTTCTTTACTCACTCTCTACGACTTACTATACTTACTATGCTGCTGCTGCTGCTGCTGCTGCTGCTCGAACGTAAATATTTGTTTTCCTTTCTTTATCACATTTCTGTTTCTGCTGTTGTTGCTGCTGCTTCTTATGCTGCTGCTGCTGCTGCTGCTGCTGCTGCTGCTGCTGCTGCTGCTGCTGCTGCTGCTGCTGCTGCTGATGATGATGATGATGATGATGATGATGCTGATGCTGATGCTGATGTTGATGCTGATGATAACGACGACGACGATGATGATGATGGGAATGGTAGGGATGGTGGGGGTGTGGCGATGATTTCCCTCGAAAATACCACGAGATCTTTTCCTTGAACTAGTGAACACACTTTCTGGAAGTTCTTTGCAAGATTTTTTAAAATCTTTCTGCCCTTGGCTTTACTTTTACTTTCTTTTTATGTTACTGCTTCGTCTTCCGTGACTCCTGTCTTGATGTTCCCACCTCGCTCACTTTTATGTGGTTTATCACATCCTCGGGTTCAGGAGTCCACAGGAAGCCAAAAAAATCAGGCCTCCGTGGGGCCACCAGTCATAGGGGCCCTGCACTGCTGCTGGGCTACTTTGTGGGTGTTCCCCGCTTGTTCTAACATTCGCAGGACACCACCCAGGAAGCCCCCTACTAACGACAGTATTAGCTCAGTCGCGGAGCCAGACTGAGTGAGACACCCACCCGAGGTGGCACCCATCCCAATGACCGTCCCCCGTAAACCTCTAACCCCAAAGGCTTTTGATACAAACTCACCACAGGCACAGAAGTTTATGGGCAAACCGAATCAGGTCACCATGAGACCAGAGTAACTGGGGACCACGAATCAGAGGAAATTCTTTATGGCATGATGATCAATGATAATAAGGATGAAGCAATATTGCTGCTGTGGAAGTGCATAGACTACTTGATAGGGCTGTACACTACCTTACTATCAGAATATATCCCCGCGTCCACGGGACCAAGAGATACAGACACCTGCAGTGTTGGTCAGGTAATTTGAGTAACACTCAATCTCGCATCCGTTAAGTGGATGAAGCTCGACTGTGTGGTTTCAGTCTTCCCACTGATTCCACAGCACACTCACTCTGGGTAGGAGCCGGCTGGAGTCCAAAAAATCCCTGTGCCTCTTATTGGGATTCGAACCCGCGACCTTCCAGTCCCAAATCCAAGGCGCTAACCACTACGCCATGGCGGCTGGTAGATTCAAAATACTTATGTCTGAGATTATTATAAAAAATACACTCTTTATCAAATGTCCCCTATCGTCCAATACATTACATACACAGCTTACACGTAAGGTCAGTGATTTTCTTAAACGCTCTGAGAGAGAGAGAGAGAGAGAGAGAGAGAGAGAGAGAGAGAGAGAGAGAGAGAGAGAGAGAAGAGCAGAGAGAGAGACAGAGAGAGAGGTAGACAGAGAGACAAAAGAGAGAGAGAGAGACAGAGAGAGAGAACTCGAACACGAACTTCGGATGAGACTATAAACCGAGGCCCCGTGTTCGAACGCATGCAGAACATTTTGCGCACACGTTAAATCCTGTTCCGCTTGTCGGAAGAGTAGGCCATTGTGTGCCGGTGGAAACAGATGGCAAAATTTACAAAACCGCAAAAACGCGGGGACTAGATGTAAAAAAGCACATGAGTGCTTATTCCATTATCCTCGATATTAAAGAATAAATAAATAAATTAATAAATCATGAGGGTATATGGACAAGCCAGTGGCTTCTTTATACCAGACCATCGTCAAAAGAGGGGGGGGGGGGAAGCAATGAACAAGTAAGAAAAAATTCAAATTAAATAATTGATAGTATAGACACTTAAATAACTAAATAAATGCATAAATAATATTCAAACAAAGAAATTCTACATACTGTTAAGAACATATATATTCGTATCATTCTAAAGCATATCTACACTATTGACATACATACAGACACAAAACCATAGTCAGCTAAGGCTGCACACCGGTATTAAAAAATCACTCTTTTCCTTCTGTTTTTCTATGTAACTCTTATATTCATACTGCACGCACTAAGGCATCCACAGAAATAAAAACCCCTTTTTGTGAAAGACTAGCCTCTGACTCAAAACTCATGTGATTTTGAACAAATTTGGTAGGTTTGAATTTTTTTAATTTTTCAGCAAACACTGTACCCCCTCAGTCCTTTGTCGTCTGCTAGTTTCCTTACTGCAATATGCATGCGCGGGGTCAACGCTGTAGGAATACAGGTAAACCTCATTTGATGGTTATTTCCAACTTTCTCGTGACTACTTGGTATTGCTCTATGTCCTCAATCCAAAAAACAAGTGCACAGTCCATTTTTTCATGCTTAAAAAAATATGTGAAAATCACCAACATTTTTTTTCCATTCGCACTCTATTAGAAGATACTACGTGACCCCCAAATTAATACCGGTGTGTAGCCTAAACAAGAGAGAGAGAGAGAGAGAGAGAGAGAGAGAGAACCCCCCCCCCTCCCCCTCCCCCGCTGATTTCGTGAGGAGACTTTCTGAACGTGTTCACAGGGTTCGGTTGTTTTGTTGTTGTTTGTTGGGGGGAATCAGTATTTAAACCTTTCCCTGAGTGTTTTCTCACTCATATCGCCGTTTGCAACCGTTTTACACATAACCTTCACCATGGGTAAGTAGTGAACATTCCTGACAATATCTTAACTGGTGATGTTTTCCTCTTGTGTTTGTAATCACTGTGGTAAAGAAATAGAAATAATGTAGTTTAATTTATTACTTTTAAGATATTTTTTGTCAATAGATCTTTTTTCTAACACTTCTTTATTCCTTTTGCTCGTATGATACACCCAGCCATGCACTACTCCGATAGCCAGTTTCCTTTAAAAATACAAGATGAAATTCTTTGTTAGTGGTTGCATATTCTGGATGCTTTTCATTCATTGTGAATTGATACTCCGCTGTAAATATTTCGCGTAAACATCAAAAATGGTCTTACGATGTGCAAAGAGTGTACGAAACTTCACAATTAATCAAGGAATAAAACTCTGTTGTTTTGTATACAAATGTGGACTTAACCAAACCAAACCAAACATTGATAATTTTATGAACGAATTGAAATACAAGTATAAAATTAATAAAATTTCGAACATAGTATACAAATAAAATTTTACGAGTCCAGAAAAAAATGGCTTCCCTATGCAAACTTGGTGGAAACCCAAACACAACGTGAAAACTTTTATCACGTGCAATCTAAAATGCTGCTTTCTCCTGCAATGGTGGTGTCTTGATAACGACATTGCAGCTGTACGTTTGTATTATGTGATCTGCTACAGTTACGGGGGTTATGCTTTGATAATCATGTCGTTAACAGTGCATAATTGCTTAAAAATTGTTTTTGTAGTTCAACATAACTTGGTGAGTGATTTGTATGTAAGCGCTTTTTGATTTGTTTGCTTTACAGGATTCAGCACTATATAAATCATATTTAGTAGTAGTGGTAGCTGTATTATTATTATTATTATTATTACTGTTGTTGTTGTTATCATCAGTATTATTATTATTATTTATAATTATTATTTAGTAGTAGTAGTAGTAGTATTACAGTGTAGAACTTTGCGTTTGGAAGCCCATCGCATGCGAATATTGTCATGTTTCTTGGGTGAAACTGTTACAGCATCTGTGAAATCCCCCCCTCGCCCCCCCCCCCTTCCCCCCCCCCTCTCCCCCCCCCCCCCCCCCCCCCCCCCCCTCCGGAAAAAAGCCCTGTGTTGTGAACATTTTACATAAGCAAGAAATACAGTTCAACAACAGTGCAATATTCTCTGGAACGTTCGGAACTTGTCGCAAAAAAGAGGGAGAATGACATTTGGAAATCGTTTGCCAAAATTGCCATTTTTCATAACGGTTAACAAACTCAACAAAATCAAAGGATTTAACGGAATGCGAATTAACTGTTTAATGAATCTATCTCACCAACCCTTCGACAATCTTTGTCTACACTTCCCTGTTTTTCCTTACCATGTGGAATGTGTAATACAAATTAAATGGTCTTTCTCCCCCTGGCTTGTTACGGTGCAGGATGTCTGATCTCTCACTGCTGCCCGCCCAAAGAGCCTCCTGAAGATGAGATCCTGTGTATAGGAATCGCACCGGGTATGTTTGTTTCTCTTTCTGTTTGCTGACACGAATGACACATTGTTCATGTGCATATTTTCTCCCTGTCCCTCGGCTAAAGTTCCAAGGTTTCATCCGTGGTGAGATTTAACCTATACGACCGTTTTTTGCCAACTGTGAAAGTATCCGCATTCCAATTTAAATAATTAATAATAATTATAACAATAATCATCATCAGTCCCGTGACCTTGGCGGTCGTGGAGGACACACGAAAGACGATGCCGTGGTAAGCTTCCTCCATCCATCTCGGTCCTCAGCTCTGCGCAGTAGTGCCGATTCATTCATCCTGGTCCATTCTCTAATGTTGTCCATTCATGACTTGTTCTGTCTTCCCCTCTTTCTGCCACCTAATAATACATGGAATTTATACAGCGCTATATCTTGCAAATAAACAAATCAAAGCGGGGGTACGTGCATATTTGATCTTGTGCATGTGTATATACACAGAGGATTAAAGCACTAGCGAGTCTTCCTTGGTGGATCGTTGGTCTAGAGGTTACTAACGCACCTACCTAGAACGCGTTAAGTCTGGGTTCGAAGCGTGTGGCTGTTCGATTTCCCGTTTGGGCCAGAAACTTGTCCCCCATCCATTAGACCATGAGGTGTTGTTGTAGTCTAGCGGTGGAGGGACGATGTGGTGGTGGATGTGTGTGGTACTGCTCAACGTAGTCTGGCTCGGCAACTAAGCTATTATCGTCGTAACAACATCGCTGTAACAAAGTCCTTCGGATGAGACTATAAACCGAGGCCCCGTGTGCGAACGCATGCAGAACATCTTGCGCACACGTTAAATCCTGTTCCGCTTTTCGAAAGAGTAGGCCATTGTAAGCCGGTGGGAACAGATGACAAAATTTACAAAACCGCGGAGACTGGATCTAAAAAAGCACATGAGTGCTTATTCCGTTATCCTCGATATAAAACAATAAATAAATAATAAACTACGAAAGTAACCCTAGCAGCGGGGCAGGGCACCTCTGGCAGGTGGCTTCACGGTGACATTGCTAAAGCTCCCTGTGTATTCCTGACCTTGAGGATGCGAGGTGACGAGTGTGGGGCATGGCTGGGGGTGGAGAGACTGGACATGGAATGAGCGGCGTGGGGACTGCAGGACAGGAACGTCACAGAAAGACCAGGCAGCCACAACAAAGGTGGAAAGACACCCAAAGCAGCATTTAGTCGGGTTTTGTAGAAATACACCTTTTTCTAACTATGCCCCCCAAAATGTCACCAACAATGACCACACGTTCTAGTTGTTGTGGTTTTTTTAGTATTTTGTTCCTCGGCTAGAGATCCGAGGTTCACCTATGGTAAGATTTTGTGCATGCGCGCCCGCCCCCCCCCCCCCCCCCTCCACAACCCCCCAACACACACACACCACCATGCACACACACACACACACACCGCACACAAACACACACACGCACACACACCACCACCATATAGGTAGCCGTATTCCGACTTCGGAGATGCGGTGTGTATACACGACACCAGTGTGCATGCTGGATTTCTGTCTGCCATCTGCTCCCTTCCGGCAAACAATGGCTTACTCTTCCAAGAGGCGGAGCGGGGTTTTTAACGTGTGCGCAAGATGTTCTGCATGCCATTTGACATTGTCAGCTTTTAATCCGCCAAACTGGGAAATTTAAAAAAAAGCGCCAGGCTTGGGATTGAACCCAGAATTTCTCGGTTTACTTGTTGTGTAAGCGGAACGTCTTAACCATCCTGCCACCCCTCCTCTTTGTACCGTCTGATCAATCAAGCGGTACAACACAATACTGACCTCAAGTCAGAGGCTGACAGGCAGCTTCTGTACTGTGGCCTGTGTGTGCTAATCAAAGCAAACCTCGTGGAACAAAGGTCCATGCCAGCATATACTTTCTTGTGGGTATGTGTGTGTGTGTGTGTGAGTGTGTGTGTGTGTGTGTGCGTGTGCGTGCGCGTGCGTGTGCGTGTGAAGTAGTAATAGTAGTAGTATCATCATCATCAGCAGCAGCAGCAGAAGCAGCAGCAGCAGCAGCAGTAGTAGTAATAGTAGTAGTAGTATTATCATCATCATCAGTCAGCAGCAGCAGCAGCAGCAGCAGCAGCAGTAGTAGTAGTAGTTGTAGTAGTAGTAGTAGTAGTAGTAGCAGCAGTAGTAGCAGCAGCAGCAGCAGCAGCAGTAGCAATAGCAGTATTAACAGCAGCAGCAGCAGTAGCAGCAGCAACAGCAGCAGCAGTAGTAGTAGTAGTAGTAGTAGTAGTAGTAGTAGTAGTAGTAGTAGTAGTAGTAGTAGTACTTCAGTTTAACGTCCTTCACTAAATAGTGGTATCAGACGAGGAAGTGTGTGTGTGTGGGGGGGGGGGGGGGGGGGGAGTATGCACATGCGTGTGTACATTTGAACTTGTTAGAACTATTGATTGCAATTGGTTGCAAGACTGTAAGAATTAAGAGTCCAAGTGCTTTGATTTGTCTGTGCGAGATACAGCGCTATATACTATTATTGTTGCGATTGCTTTCTTAACCGTCATCAGATGTTAATGAAATCGAAATAAAAACCATGGACATAAGAATTATCTTTGTAGCGTTCTGTCAACTTTCTACTTTATCAGCAACCCCCTCTTCCCCCTTCCCCCCAAAAAAAACCCAAACAAAACAAGCCACCACCTCCCCCTTCCAAATCTACTCTGTAAAAAAGATACATTTGAGGTGAGTCTGGTTTGAGAGTCGCTCAAAAGCCTGCTGTGTTACTGCCAGTGCAGCATGACATCCGCTCAAGATCTACCGCCTAAAACAGGCCTCAGGCAGAAATGCAGGAGAAGAGAAACACACACACACGCACGCACACGCACGCACGCACGCACGCGCACACGCACGCACACACACGCACACACACGCACGCACACACACGCACACACACACACACACACATACGCACACACACACATACACACACACATACGCACGCACGCACGCACGCTCACACGCACACCACACACACACACACACTCTTACCAATGATCATATTTTTGCGATGCAGAGATCTGAAAAACTTTATACCTGCCTTCCCAGTCCCTAGCTTACAGCAAATTCTAAAAGACATTCCATTAATGAAAGAAATTATAATATTGTCATTAAGTCATACTTCTATTTTCAGACTCCTTTAACATAAGGATAGCTTCTGGTTATATGAATTGCAGATTTAATATTTTAGCTGTTCATTTTTTCTTCTATTTTCAGAATTCTTTTTTTTTTAATTTTTGAAGTCATCTAGATTTGTATCCCATACACAAGAGCAGAAACGTGTGTACACCAACAAAATGGAGAGAAAAAAAACCATACCGTTTTGTTGATCATTCGAAAGAAGTATTAGTGTGAACTGACATGCTTATTGACAGCAAGCTTCACTAGGTTTTAAAGCTGATGTAATCCCGAAGTCGGAATGTGGATACAATAATGGGGGACCAAAACAAAAGGGTTACATGCGCAACATCTCCCCATTTGTGAACCTTGCAACTGTATTGGAGGAACACAGAAAATAGAAACACCTTGTACAGCATTTGAGTTTTCCTCCAAGTTAAAGCCTGCAAACAATTTGCCCGTTTTTTTTTCTTTTTTTTTCCTTCTTTCTTGTCTTTTTCTTTCTTTATTTATTTCTTGTCCGTCTTTCATTTTCTTTTTCTTTCTTTCTTTCTTTCTTTTCTTTTTCTTTTTTTTCTCATTTCTTTTTTTTCTTTTTCTTTCTTTCTGTTTTTCTTTTTCTTTCCTTCCTTCTTTTTTTCTTAACTTGCCTCTTAGTTTTTCCTTTTCCTTCCTTTCTTTCTTTCTGTCTTTAAATTTATTTATTTATTTATTTATTCTCTTCTTTTTTTCTTCTTTCTTTTCTGTCCTTTTGTATTTCCTTCTGTCTTTCCTTCCTTTCTTCTTTTTTTCTTTATTTCCTTCTCTCTGTCTGTTTGCCTTGCTGTTTGATCTTTGCAGGCCTGTCTCTGTCCTGTTTGCCTCTTGGTTCATCTCAGAATATAGCTATTTGAGGATACTCAGGATTTTAGTCGCTGAGATAGTCCACAACAACTCTAACATATTGTCCTTTTTCTCTGTACCATCAAACAATATTGGTACTACATTTCTAGTGTTTGTGTGACTGTTGTACGTTGAATTCTATCAGGAGACAGATTCAAGGCAAACCTGTTGTTGACCTCTGATTGCAGATTCTCAGGAAAGTCTGCCTGTCCACTGGAACTGTACTCGGCATTCCTTGACGGGGATTGTGACCGCGTGAAAGACATTCTTCTATCAGATGCTGCAAACTCTCTTGTAGCGCAAAGACCGCACTCTTTCAATGACCCCAGGTTCACGTTGCTGGAAAACACATTTCTTCACGCTGCCTGCCTGTCTGGCGCTTATGAGAATGCGAGGCTGCTGTGTATTTTTGAGGCTGACGTGAACGTACCCAACAAAGAGCTGGACACCCCTCTTCACTACGCAGTTTCGTGCCCGGACGTGAACGTGGTCAGGCTGCTGCTTGTGTACAATGCTAACGTCAACGTCGGCAACAGGAAGGGGCAAACGCCACTCCACCTCGCCACCAGCAAAGCTTGTGAGACCGGCGACACGAGAGCAGTGAAGATGCTGTTGAACAAAAATGCCAGAATCCTTAAAGACAACTCGCACTGTACTCCACTGGACGTTGCTTGTGAAGCAAAGAACCTAGAGATCACGGAGCTACTGCTCAGAAGCAAGGACTTCCTACACATCAGGGGACATGTGGATACTCTGATGAGGGCACTCAACACTAGGGCTGTTCACATTCCGCTAAAACTTCTTGAACATGTGAAAGAAACTTCCAGATTCACGCTGCTGGTGTCTACGCTTCAGGATGCGTCAAGAAAAGGGAAAGATATGACTGCTTTGATTTCGAATGTTGACCTGTTGCTGGAGGAAAAGAGTCCTGTGTTGCCTGGTGGAATGAGATCCCTTATCAGGCAAGCTGAGGATCTGCAGGCACAAGAGATTGCTGAAATGCTTCGCTCTTACAGAACTATTGAGTCTCATCTCTTGTGGCCGCTGTCAGATACCACAGATGATTAAGTAGTTAAACTGCACGGCATGCGTCATGGGGATTGCTATATTATATATTATAAGCGTCATGTACATAAACATTCCACATACTTACTACCCATTCTTTGACTTCTTTGACACACGAAAGAGGTCAAATTCCAGAACATGATTTGATTGATGTTTATCCTGTCACTTGTTTCTTTTAAAGTCAATTGTTTTTATATGTCAAAGAGAAGGCACTCGATTTGTGTACCAGTAAACCGAGCCAATCATTTTTTTAAAGATCTGATCAGAGTTGCATTCTCGATGTATCTGCTAGGAAACCCGTTGTGTGATGTGAGAGAGAAATTCGACAATAAGTTTGCACCTCTGTGGTCATTAAAAGAAAGATACAGAAAAGAAAGAACCTAAAACTACATCTTAATAACGATAGCTTTCGAGTTTGCATGTTCCTCTCCATTTTCTTTCACAGTTATGTTCTAAGAGGCAGATATAATTTGTGTGTAACTTTGGATGCACAAGTAACTCTCAAAACTTCTACGACTTGTGCATGAGCGGTATAGTACCAGAGTATCAGGAGAACCCGGAACATTAAACAAAACTATATTACTTCAGTACTACGAGTTATGATGATCAGAACACTGTCATATGCATGACCATCTTAGAACCAAGATGTAGGATGATCAGAACATTGTACATATGCATGAGCATGTTAGAACTTACATAGTTAGGATAAGAACACTTTACATGTGCATGAGAATCTGAGTGCTAAGACGTAGGATGTTCAGAACATTATACAAAGTCATGAACACTTCAGTACCTGAGTCAGGATTATCAAAACGTTTTACATTTATTAACATTTTAGTACAAGAGTTAGGATAAGAATATTATACATATGCATGAGCAATTTAGTGCTTAAGAGTTAAGGTGACCAGAACATTATACATATTCCTGGGCATTACCAAGAGGCAGGATAGTCAGAACATTATATATCTGCATGAACATTTGATTGCTAAGAGGAAAGATGTTCAGAACACTATACATATGCATGAGCATTTTAGTACTTCAGAGTTAGGTCAGAACGTTTTACATATTCATGAGTATTTTAGTACATGAAAGTTAGGATGATCAGAGTGTTTAACATATTCATGGGCATTTTAGCACTGAAGAGTTAGGATGATCAGAACACTATACACAGGCACTAGTATTTCAGTACGCCAACCTTAAGAAGATCAAAACGGTAGACACATCCATGAGCATTTGTGCACTTGAGTTGGGATGATTACAATGTTTTACATATTCATGAGCATTTTAGTTGCTAGGATAATATTGTACATATGCATAATTTTAGAATAAAAGTTAAGGTGATAACAGTATACATATATATTTTTTCATGACAATTTATGATGATCAGAACTGTTTTACATATTCATGAGAATTTTAGTGCATAAGAGTTGGCATGGTCATGACATTAGGCATATGCATGAAGACTGTAATGTAGACTTCTTGAGGACCGTGCTTTTTGACCCAGTGGGTATGCCTGGAGTTGTTTTAGTATAAACAGCATCCCCGCCTTCTAAAGATACTGCGCCAAAAATCTCTCTCTCTCTCTCTCTCTCTCTCTCTCTCTCTCTCTCTCTCTCTCTCTCTCTCTCTCTCTCTCTAATCTCTTATCTTTTTGGAGTGACTTCCCTTGCTAGCCAGCAGGATACGTTTCTCACAGCAGCAGTTAATTTATCGCTATAATTTCAGTTCAGCATGCCTGTTGAAGGATGGCTGATAACTCTTGAAACGATGTTGAACGCTCTGTTGAATGAATTGGCATTGTCTTCTTTCAAAATCGAAGGCAAAGGCAAACAAACCTTTGTTGTGCTGAGATTGACAGAGAGAGGCGAAGATTGCCAGTCAGCCCCCTGTCACCCAAGGCTACAGTGCAGTGTTCAGACGTAAACCCGTGTCTCAGCTGGAGGGAGATAGGAGGAGGGCAGAAGCATAATGACAGAATTTCAACAGAAAGGCAAGTAAAGAGGCACCCTCTCCATCAGCCTGTTCATGCGGACATCTCCACAAGAGGAGCAGCGCCACCCATCATTTTCTTTTTTTCTGTTCCTGCCTGCTTGTGCATGTGCTTTTCTTTGACTTTTTTCTACAGAAATATGCCAGGGACGATTCTCTTGGTGTCGTGGGTTCTTTTACGTGCGATAAATGTTTTGCACACAGGACCTCCGTTTATTGTCTCATCGGAAAGACTAATTTGGGGTATTTGAAAGGATTAGATGTTAGTTTTGAACTTAAGGTTAATGTCATTAGAGCTACTGAAACTGAATGGGGTGACGGTTCTAATCTGGCTTTCGTTGTGGGTAGGGCTATAGACAATGTAAAACATAAAATAAAGTTAAATGACCTTGCTCTGTGATATTCCACCACACGGTATTCTCAAAGTACAAACAAGAATTGCCGTTTTTCATCTGACTGGGCTCTCCCATTGTTGTCTGTATAATGACACTTTTTTTCGGTGCTTATTTACTGGGTTCGGATTTTTTTCTTAAATTGTCATTGTGTTTTGTCCAAGTTTCTATCTGCCTTGGTATAACACGTGTGGTAAGTCAGGGTTTTGAGACGTTGAATGAATGAGTATCTTGGTTTTAACTAATGAGATTTATTGAAGTATGTCATGTTTTTAACCTAGGAGTTCATGTTTATTCCATTATCCTCGATATAACCCCCCAAAAAGTCATCTGAGCGCTTTGACTTGTTGCTTTACAAAATTTAGCGCTATATAAATTCCATCCATTATTATTACTATTATTATTATCATTATCATTATTATTATTATTATTATTATTATTATCATCATCATCGTCATCATCATCATCATCATCATCATCATCATCATCATCATCATCATCATCATGTTCAACCAGCTGACGGCTCTGATGCCTTCTCTGTGGTGGTCCACCCACCTCCACGGTGGGGATAATGACTAATTGAAGATCTGGTTGAACGAATACATGTTCGTGGGTTTTTTCTGGTGTTTTTTTTAGAGTTTTACCAAAGAAATATAACTC
Source organism: Rapana venosa (assembly GCA_028751875.1). Classification (NCBI taxonomy): domain Eukaryota; kingdom Metazoa; phylum Mollusca; class Gastropoda; order Neogastropoda; family Muricidae; genus Rapana; species Rapana venosa. Next base: position 52,586,133 of record CM054156.1, read on the forward strand.
GTGCAGAGACACAAAACCTGTTCCTTGACTTTTTAGTGTGTGTGTGTGTGTGTGTGTTTGTGTGTGTGTCTGTCTGTGTCTGTCTGTCTGTCTGTGTCTGTTGTCTGTCTGTGTGTGTTTATGTTTGTCCATCTGTCCGTCTGTCTGGTATCTGTCTGACTGTCTCTGGCTCGCTCGCTCTCTCTCTCTCTCTCTCTCTCTCTCTCTCTCTCTCTCTCTCTCTCTCTCTCTCTCTCTCTCCCTCTCTCTCTCTCTCTCTCTCTCTCTCTCTCTCTCGCTCTCTCTCGCTCTCTCTCTCTCTGACTTTCTCGCTCTCTGTGAGTGTGATGGTGGATTTGGTTTGGAGTGAATGATTGTGTCAAGACCTGCACTGAATTCTCCAGATCCTGGAATATGCTGCAAAATAAACTGACTTGAAATCTGCTGCTGCTGTGATGATAAAAAGGACACTGTGATAATATAAACTTAGATTGTCTTGCTATCAACAACAAACCTTGCAGGAATCCACAGCCACTTGAGAATAAAGCCATTGTTTTCTATATCGCATACTTTTGACCTTATCCTTATTACACATTTATGTAATACTTTGTATTTTTCAAGCAAAACATTTTTTCATTTCAGAGTTCCAAGCTCACTGATAGTGAGATATTTTGCATATGTGGCCTTTTTCGTCCACCATATTCTAACGATATAGTATTATATGGCGTATTGTCTATGTGTCAATACAATCAAAATAAAGAAAATTCAGTTTCTCTCATGAGGATACCAAAGTCAAACAGCTACTGGACAACCATAGAAATGTCTCAACTTTACCAACAAGAACAGCTACACTCCTTGTTCAACTGGACACGTTCAGAGCACACAGATCCAGAGACGGCCAATACAGCCGAGTGGTTAGGACCGATCGACTCCAAATCCCATGGGGCCATGAAGTCGTGGGTTCGAATCTGGGTGGCGTCTGGTGATATAAGGGTGGGGATTTTACAATCTCCCAGGTCAGCTTCAAGTGTTGACATGCTTATGTCTTAATTTTCTGTGGTGCATTTATACATATGCATGTTGGCAGCCTTCAGTCTCGGAGGACTATGGAGTTGGGCTTTAGGTGTTGATTCTGGTACAGCGTGGGTTGTGGCTGGTCATATGCCAAATATTCACGGTAAAAAGGTAAAGGTAAAGGAGTCCCATAACCTCTAAGGTCGTAGGGGAGTGAGGCGTCAGAGACCTCACTTCTCTAGGGCCAGCATATTGAGGGCGGCGCCCATCTCCTCTCCCTCGCTGCTTTACCTTCCCTGACCCTAAAGAGGGCAGGTACCCATTTACAGCTGGGTGAACTGGGGGAACTGTACTGAAACCAAGGCGCGCAAACGGTCACCCATCCAACTGGTAACCACGCTCGACGCTGCTTAACTTGGCTGGGGGAAAGCGAGTGCTCCGACCACTGAGCTGTCCCGTCCCCATATTCACGGTAATATCCTGTAATTCGTGTCAACGTTCGGCAGGTTACAGAAACACGGACATACCCGGCATACATCCCCGAAGTCGGAATGTGAGAACGGGTTCGCTGGCTTACAGAAGTCCCCCCGTGGGGATGCCGGGGCCCTATCAGTATAAATAGCATCCCAACAATCTGGAAATAATGTGCTAGAAATTTCCGCTTTTCTATCACTCTCTTTGTTTCTGCCTTGTTCCTTTTCTTCCTGTCACCTCCTCCTTGTCTATTTTCTGTCATATTGGTACATTCTCCTGCTTTTTTTCCAGAAATACTTTTTATAAAAAACAATTCTCTCTTATGCCGAAGTCGGATGCGCTGGGCCTGACTTGTCAGGCGCTTCACGACAGCGTGACGCATTTTCGCTCATATAACAGGCAACAATAGTTGCTGTCTGAGTGTTCGAGGAAGAAGAAGGTTACTGAAGCACAAACATACATCCCCGAAGTCAGAATTTGAGAATGGGTTCGCTGGGTTACAGAAGCACGAGCATACCCAGCCCCCATCCCCGAAATCAGAATGTGGCTACCTTTACGTGTTAGGTCACTAGGCAACATCTCACCATTGGTGAACTTCGCAGCTCCGGTAGAGGAACGCAAAAATGAAAAGACAGAAAAAAATAACTGTGTATCCTGATGGAAGAAATCAGGAGAGCTGTCCAGTCCACTTCCTATCAAAGAACAAAGCTTCAGAAGATGACAGATGGCGGTTATGACATAAAGAGAGTTGTTGTTGTAGTTGTTGTTGTCGTCGTCGTCGTCGTCGTCGTCGTGGTAGTGGTAGTGGTAGTGGTAGTGGTAGTAGTAGTAGTAGTTGTAGTTGTAGTTGTTGTTGTTGTTGTTGTTGTTGTTGTTGCTGTTGTTGTTGCTGTTGTTGCTGTTGTTGCTGCTGCTGTTGCTGCTGCTGCTGCTGATACTGCTGTCCTCAATTTAATGTCTGTTCACACTCAGTGATATTAGATGAGGAGAGAGGAAAGTGTGAAGGAAATTAAAGTAGGGAGGGGAAGCATGCCCAGAGACTGGCATCAAAATGGGTCATCATCATCATCATCAACATCATCATCATCATCATCATCATCATCTTCTTCTTCTTCTTCTTCTTTTTCTTCTTCTTCTTCTTCATTGTACGCTCAGACAACACCTAGTTGTGTCTTTCATACGATCGAAAAATTAATGTGTTGTGCTGCCGTCAGGCCCATTGCATCCGACTTCGGCGTGTGTCGCGCTCCTTAAGGGATTGTAGCTAAACCCCCACCCATGCCGTCTCTAAGTTTCTTCCCGACAACAACAAACACAGAACACAGAAGAAAAGTTCCAGACTTAAATTCCAAAAATCAAAATCACATCAGAACAAATACTTCAACTCGCTTCCACACAGACACACAGATTCAATAACCAACCACACTCTAAACCCTCTCTATAATACTCTCTCTCTTCACAGTTCTGAAACCAGCTTGAGGAATGCTTCCCCTCCCACTTCCCTCACTGTCACATCTCGACTTTCACATGCTGCCACCGTGGGATAGCTCAGGACAGGATGAAGTCCTCAAGGAGGGTCACGGGTGGACAGGGCAGCAGGGAGAAGGGACACGGGTCATGGGTAGAAAAAAGTGGATCCAGGAAATAAAGGGACAGAGGGTCAAGGACAAGCCGTCGGCGACTCCTCAGGGCACACCGGGCTGCACCCTCTCCAGGCACGACTCCGCCGCTGGAGGCACCCACAGGAACCTGTCACTGAGAAAGAACAAGGTGCACTCCTGCACCCCAGGAAAGGCGTTAACAAGATGGACAGCACAAACGAAGAATGTAGACCGGTTCTCGGGAGCCTGAACTTCTTCAAAGATGAATACTCCCCTCTGCTCTCCAAGTAGAGACACCACACCACAGGAAGTACGGTGCACTCCTGCACCTCAAGGAAGACGTTGACAGGACGGACACGACATAAGAACGAAGACCGGGTTCACAGGAGCATGAACTACTCCAAGGTACTACTCCCTCCTGCTCTCCAAATAGAGACACAACACCACGCGGCGCCCAACAGCCAAACGCTGGAACAGCGACCAGCGAACTTCAGCCAAAGACTGACTCTTCTCCTCCTAACTCAAGTCAAGACCTCCTGCTATTTAAAGCTAGTGCTACTTAGATGAACGTGTCTTCGCAGCATGGACTGGACTTCCTCCTGTATGGTCTCCTGGTGGGACGTGGGTACTGCCTTGTCGCAGCTCGACTAGTTCTCAGAAAGAAAAAATCTGAGCACATTACTCTCTTGCGATCTCTCCACTGGCTGCCTGTGCCACAGAGAGTAAATTATAAGATCAGTACCCTCTGTTACAAATGTCTCCACAAAACTGCACCCTCCTACCTCTGTGAATGTCTTTACCTGTACACTCCTTCTCGTTCCCTCCGCTCTGCTGCAGATACCTTGTGCCTACGAATACCTAGATTCAACCAATCCACTGTTGGCCGCCGCTCTTTCTCAATTTCGGGTCCATCGACCTGGAATGAGCTCCCTCTCTCTCTTCGCCAGAAACCTAGTTATGACACTTTTAAATCCAGCCTCAAGACATATTTATTTCAAACCTAAGATTTCCCCCCTCCTGTTTCATATCAGAGCTATCCCACCCTCACTAACCCATGTCCTATCACCCTGCTAAAGTATAGGACCTAAGTGAGTGTGTGTGTGTGCTTTTGTAAAACATTTGACTATTGAAATTTTATTTCATAGATTTTGTCTGCATCGCACCATGTTTGTAAATATCTGTTTGTTTAAACTATTGATTATTTGTCATTGATTGCATGGCTGTGTAAGATTAGGTTGAATGCACGCGCTTTGATTTGTCTTTTCAAGATTTAGCGCTATATAAGTTCCATGT